>PVKU01002382.1:5725-128836 GCA_004027475.1 Anoura caudifer
CTCCTTTGTAGGTGACTGTCCCCTTATCCCTTGCTGCTTCTAGAATTCTCTCCTTCATTTTAATCTTGGCTAATGGAATTATGATGTGCCTTGGTGTGTTCCTCCTTGGGTCCACCTTCTTTGGGACTCTCTGAGCTTCCTGGACTTCCTGGAAGTCTATTTCCTTTGCCAGATTGGGGAAGTTCTCCTTTATTATTTGCTCAAATGAGTTTCCCACTTGTTGCTCTTCCTCTTCCCCTTCTGGTACCCCTATAATTCAGATGTTGGGCCATTTAAAGATGTCTTAGAAGTTCCTAAACCTCTCCTCATTGTTTTGAATTCTTGTTTCTTCCTTGTTTTCTGTTTGGTTGTTTCTTCCTTCTGGTCCACTCCATTGATTTGAGTCCCAGTTTTCCTCCCATCTCTATTGGTTCCCTGTGTATTTTCCTTCATTTCACTTATTGTAGCCTCCATTTGTTCCTCTAATTTGTGACCAAAATCAACCAATTCTGTGAGCATCCTGACCACCAGTGCTTTGAACTGTGCATATGATAGGTTGGTTATCTCTTGGTTGCTTAAATGAATTGGCTCTGGGGCTTTGACTTGTTCTCCCTTTTGAGTCCTTTTTGGATTTTTTTTGTTTGTTTTTTTTGGTCTGGTCATGGCTGTTACATAGTGAGGGGTGGAGCCTTAGGTGTTCCCTAGGGCAGGGCAGCCCAGTTGCTGGGTTGTGACACTGTATGTGGGGGCAGGGTCTGAAAGGGAACAATGGCATTTGATCTGCTCTCTCTCAGATTCCAGTCCCCTCCACCACTTCCCCTTCACCTGGATTATCTGCGTGCGAATGTGGGACCACCTGGTCAGCCACCCGCCTTGTGCGGCCTCACTGGGTCTACCCATTGCCACCCCATGCCCAGGGTCTGCCACCTGCATGCCTTGGATCTTCCAGCTGCTGCTGCCTGCATGCCCAGGTCTGCCAACCTCCACTTTTTCCTGCTGCAACTCCACCCCTCTTACTGGTCTGGATGAATGGTTGTTTGACTTTCATACAGTTCAATTTTCTACCAGTTCCGGTTGTTTTCTTGTTTCTAAATCTTTGTTGTCCTTAATTTTGGTTGTGCGAGGAGGCACACTGTGTCCACCTACGCCTCCATCTTGGCCAGAAGTCTAATTTGTTCTGATATCAGTAATTTGATTCCTCTCTTTTTTTTTCTGATAGTCTAGCTAGAGAGCTATCAATTTTATTAATCTTTTCAAAGAGCCAGGTTTTGGTTTCATTGATTTTCTTTACTATTATTCCATTTTATATTTTATTAATTTCAGCTCTGATCTTTATTATTTTCTTTATTCAGCTTACTTTGGGGGTTAATTTGCTTTCTGTTTTTTAGTTTCTTAAGGCAAAGGCTGAAGTCATTGATTTGGGGCTTTCTCCTTTTCTGTTCAAGGCAGTTAGAACTGTATATTTCCCCATAAGTACTGCTGTAGGGGCACCCACGGAGGGGCTCCGTGGTTTCCCCTCCCTGCACCATGTCCTGAGGTTTCTCTCAAGTCAGTAAGATAGGTAATGCTTAGGGTTCACCTTGTTTATTCTGTGTCTCAGGAATAACTCTCCTCCCTTCTCTGACATCCAGTATCTTGAAAACCATTGTTTCATATATTTTGCCTTTTTGCTTTTGTTTTTGAAAGCTTCAGGCAAAAGGGTAAATATAATTCTCATTACTCAAGGATGCTTGGAAATAGGAGTTCTTATATATTCTTAAAAAGATTCATTTATAGGCATCACTTTGATTATGGAGTTCACTACTCAGTTTATTTGTCCTAAAATTTCTCTTCTCTTCCACCCTTCAGACACAGCCCTGGCACTGCCTTCACTCAGAGACAGTGTAGTGCAGCAGTTAAAGCGCAGGTTTTATGCCCTTCACAGGATTTATCAACCTTTTGATATACTATATAATTTGGTTATTTATTTACCTTCCGTCTCACCTCTTCCCCACAGGTGCTGTGAAGAAAGTAACTTTTTGTGTGTTTCATTTCTGCTGAGATTCAGATCCTAGATTTGTTACCTTTACTAGCTAGACTTAACCTCTTTGTGTCTCAGATTCATCACTCATAAAGTGGGACTAATGGTGCCCATCTCATCATGCTGTTCTGAGCTTTAAATGTGATGTTATGTAAAGCGCTTAGAGCACTATGAGTAGTACATGGTACCTCATTGTCCTTAGAGATATTACTGAATTTTCCTTGAGGGAGACTGGACAAGGTAACCATAGATGATAAACGCAAGATCAGCCCTCTCTGATCAGCCACAAGCCAGTAGCACTTGAAATAGTTTGGATGAGGTTGTATGTTGGACTTATCCACTTAAAAACCACTGTTAGACTATATGCACACATAATAGCTATCCTTTTCTGAATTATAAGAAAAATTAAGCATTGATTATTAAATCAGTAAAAGGGCTCTGATGACCTAGAGGAAATATGTAATAAAATTGAATTCTTTGTGAATCTCAGTTTTTCATTAGAAAAGTGGAGATATCTGAGATCTTTATGGCTGGGTGTGTTTTGGAACTGAGGTATTTTTTGATTTTTCAGAAGAAAAACATGAGTATATTCTGTAATTACTCAGCATGTCACATCCCGATAGAGCCTGGGGCAGTGCCCCAGAACCAACACGTTAAGCTGTCAGCACCAAAATGTATGACTGTTTGCATTAAGGGGATAAATAAAGACTATTAAAAATATTAAAACCCAGTGTTGGTTCAAATTAGGTTTTGCCACCAAAAGAGTTTTCTGTATACTTAGGAAAAAACATTTGGGTTTTCAGAACTTTTGTATTTTAGAATTGTGGACTGTTTATCATAAGGTTTTAGAGAGGATTAAATATGTAAAGTACCTGAAAGGTAATAAGAACTCAGTGAATTATTATTGCCATTGTTATTCATTGCATCAGTATTGTTAGTATTATATTCGAGTAGTCTAGTAGTAGTAATTATTACAAGACTCTAAAGGTTAAAGGCCTGTTAGAAATGTTCCTCCATTTCCCTGATTACTCAGGCCTGGTTGAAACCATGGATGATGTTTTGGGAGAGTTTAGACAAATAAAGAGATTGGGAGGCCCCCTTAGAGGTCTTTCATGTGCTCACTGAGGGACAAGATGGAGAGCTGGTGGTAAGTGTATGTGGTGGTGGTGGGTGGGGCCCCGGGTAGCTGTTGGTTCCCCAAATACTGGGAATTGCCTTTCCCCCTCTACTCCCTCTTTCCCCTCTGCTTCTCTTCCTCCCCCTCCCTCTCTCCCCCTCCCTCTCTCCCTCTCCCTGTCCTCATCCTTCTTGGTACTCAACCTTATGATTGTCATCTCATGAGGAAAAGGGGCTAGAGGTTGAGGGTGACATGACCCTGAGGGGTGCAGAGTGCATTACTGCCCGCTCAGTGGAAGGTGAGCCTCAAGCTGCTTCCTCGCGTTAATGCCTATGAGGCTTTTCAGTTGGTTTCAGTCACTCACTTGTCGAGCAGCACCTTGCATTTCGCTCTTCTTTCCTGTGTTTAGGTAATGGACGACTGACTGACTGGAGGAGGTTCAAGTTTGGGGTGGGTTCCTAAGGAAGCCAGGAGGCCTGGGCTTGTTCTAGGAGTGATTAATTGCCTTAATTGGAGCATGAGATGGCTTACAGGGTCTTTCTCCTGAGGCCCAGTGCCTCAGAAATATCATGGACTTCGGAGTATTTTGAATCCTGGCTTCCCATGTGCAGGTGTAGGCAAGTCATTGAGCCTCCCTGAGCCTCAGTTGCATGAGATATAAGCATAAAAATAGCAATTGTTTCCTTAGAGTTGTGAGAATGAAATGTCCCTAAATAGGCAAGCACCTGGTATGTTCCCCAATGCACCCAAAAAGACTTATACATTATCTATGCATATCTTCCTATTTTATTTAATGAGAACATGCTAGTAATTACTTGATGATTCTTTGTAGTTCAAAGTGCTGATGAATTGTAACAGTTGTGTTACTCCTGTGGGGGATGTCTGTGGGGGAGCTGCACATTTGGACAGACAGAGAGTGTATGGGGACTCTCTGTACTTTCTGTCAATTTTGTTGTGAACCTAAAACTGCTGTAAAAATAAAGCCGATCAGAAATAATAAAAATTTGTCATATGGTAACTACAATGGAGATATTCAGCATTGTACAGTAAAATAGATATTTCTCAAGTACTCTAAAACATGATGCTATTGTGTAAAGAACCCGAAATTCAGTAACAGAATACCTGGCTTCTGACCTGGGTTTTACTGGGTGTGTGATCTTGAACAAGTCACTGAATCAGATTTTAGTTTTACTGTCAGTAAACTAAGGCTGTGATGTAGACTCTGTCCACCTCCTGGGGCTGATATGAAGATCAACTGAGGGCAAATAAGTGGAAGCATTTCGTAACACTAACGTGTCATAGAATGATATCGTTTGTAAACTTATGGTTCTGATCCAAGAGTTTACCACAGGGGAATAGTCTGAGTTCAAAAGGGACCAACCTCCTCCTCATTTCCTGCCAAACCCATGGTTTGGTGAGGCAAGGAAATACTACCACCGAAAGCAGCGGGGAGAATACAGGCAACGGTGAATCTTTAAACATGAAGTAAAATGAATAAAGCACATAGAAATCCCCTATTTTGGTCTTTCTTATTTGATACCATGCTCATTCCTGGCAATGTTTACTTCCTTCCTCCTGCTGGGGTTACCATTTATGTGAATTTCTTTATTTCTGTTTTGTAAATCAAATTGAGTGCAATTGTTTGGGAAATAGAGAATGCTTGCTGCTCTGGGCATCGACAAGGCAAACTTGGCTGTTGTAACCCCGATCATATTTTCTCTCCTGTTCCTACATCATCAAGTCGTCTTAATCCAATCCTCTGTGCTCTCCACATGCTCCCCTGTGCTGTAATGGGCCCGTGGAAGTTAACCGGGGGTTTCAGTGGCACGGCTTGATGAGCGGACACGTGGTCCTGTCTAAAACACCCGTAGGAATGTTTTTGGTCCCCGCAGAATGGTCCTTATATCTGGTCCTGTCCTAAAGTGTCCACAGACACATTTGGTTCATGCTGAGAGGGCCTTGAAGTGTGAGAGGCTGAATGGCCGAGCCGTGAACAACTCATCACCCAGGTTCTTGGTGGTTCCGCTCAAGCACAGCTGCCAGCCTCATGGTGGTAACTGTAGACACAAATCTGTGTCCCTGAAATGGTTCGCAGGTAGAACGGATAGAAAGCCCATAATCAGGTCAACAGAAACTTGAGAGCAATTGCTCATTGACTTAGAGTAACCCTGCTGAGCTGCGGGATGAGAAAGAACAAGAATCAGTGTGCAATTCAAGATTCCTCATGAATTAAAAGAAAAATAATGTCCCTACAGTTTGGATGAGGTTCAATGTTTATATCTGTAACAAATCATGGACCAAGTGTCTCTGGGTACGTTTTGGACAGGACCAAACATCCCGCAACGCAGTGGCGTAATTACCGAGAGGACTGAGAGGAGGCAGCCTGACGTGGTGGGAGGAGTGAGGGCTTTGAATCCCAGCTCTGCCACGTGATAGCTTCGTGACATGAAAAGCCAAGTCACTGAACCTCACCTTCCTCGTGTGGAGAGTGAGGTTAATACCCCTCTGCCTTTTAGGGTGGTTTATAATGGTTATACATAGTGTAGGACAGTCCTCAATACAGGGAAGTTATATTTTATTAGGAGGAAAGGCTTCCAAAGTTGAAGCTAGTTCCACAGCCCACTAGCTGCCAATTAATGGACAAGCCACTTAACCTTCCTGAGTGCCAGCCCCCTCAGATGTGACATGGTGCTCATAGCATTGCCTGTCTATGAGGGCTATTCCAAAAGTTCAAGATAATACAAGTGAGGTTCTGGAACATACTGAGATCTTGTAATACTGCTTGTTCAGTGGCTGAGGTTGCAGCCAGGAAGATCTGGGTATAAATCCTAATTCTGCCACTTAGGCCTTTTGAGCTTCATTTTCCTCTTAGTAAAATGGCAGATAGCATCCTCTTTGCATGGTTTTTGTGACAATTAGAAATAATGCACAGAAAACATCTGGCACTTTAGTAAAATTGCTCAATAGGTGTTAGGATTGTTATTGTAATTAATAGTATTAGTAAATCTTTTCTGTGTCCAATTTGCTAATTGTGAGTTGTTTACTGAAAAATATCCAGTAACTGACAGGAATGTTTAAACTTTGATTATTATCTTTCTAGACCTGTGAGCATTACAGCAATGGAAAACGTGGGGTCTTCACCTTTGGCTCAGGAAGAAGCGAGGCTGGGCAGACGCCATCTGATCTGAAGGCGCAGTGGGGGAGGCAGCTCCAAGGCTGCCGGGCTCCCGTGGGGCAGCGGGCTCAGTTCTCGCCCTCATGCCCAGGGAAGGTCTAGAACCCCAGTCTGCCTGCAAGGGAACTGAGCTGAGTTTATACCTGAAGTATAAATTTTAAAAGAGTGGCTCTTATTTTTTTCCTCTTAGAATACGGTGTGGAACCTGCTGCCAAAGCTAATGGTTCATTGTTTATTGGGCCAGCAAGCAAGGTGCTGTAGACAGCTGGTCCAGGCGACTCAGACCAAGCATTTTTCTAAAATCTGAACCAATGAAATGAAATGTAGTCATGCAATTTAGACAGTTTTCCACATTGTTTTCCCCTGTATTGATCCAATCCAAACATATATCAATAATTGGCAATTAACAGTGCAGAATGTTTTCAGACTTGCAGGTTTCAGCCTGTAGAAACTGTAGGGGCATTGACTGATCCTCACTTGTACTCACAAGAGAGGATCTTTCTGATACTGCAGTAGAAGCCAGTTCCCTGATCCCCGGTTAAGTATTTTGTATTTTATCAGAGCAATAATTGTGAAGTAATAATTACAAAGTCACTCTGGAATCAAGACTGTCAGTTGAAAAAGTTCAGTTTCAGGGCCTGTGTTGCAACCTGAATAACCTGAAAATGTGGCTATCTAACCAGGTCACAGCTCAATCTACTGCACCCAGGTGATGGGTGTAGCAGGCTGCGGTAACAAGGTACCACACACTGGGTGGCTTCACACGTCAGAGTCTGCTGTCCCACAGCTCTGGAGGCCAGACGTCTGAAGTTCAAGTGCGGGCAGGACCGTGCTCTCTGAAGACGTGGGGCAGGATTGCCCCAGGCCTCTCCCCTAGTCCCGGTAGCCTCGGCAGTCTGGCTCGCGGATCCATCATTCCGGTTCTCTGTCTTCATCCGGTGTCTTCCCTGTGTGTGGTCACAACATCTTCCCTTTGCGTGTCTGTTTCTGGGTCAAAATTCCCCACCTTTATAGGGACAGCAGTTACATTTGGATGGGCCCACCGCAATGACGGTTTTAACTTGATTACCCCTGGAAAGATGATGTTTCTTAAGAAAGGGTTACATTCTGAGGTACTGGGGGCTTAGGAATTCAACCTCTCTTTCTTGAGAGACATAATAGGTTTGGGTTTCTCACCAAAGGAGGCTTGTGAACTTGTCAGTATTATACTCTGTGTATGACCAAGGAAATCTGTGATAATCTTTCTCTTTACCAGTGCATCTCATAAAGGCATGAAACATTTACAATTCCAGTGGCTATAGTTCTCCTAAGAAGTCTGAGAATGTCCTTGACATTTCTTTTTCTTTCAAAAAGATTTTATTTATTTTTAGAGAGAGGGGAAAGTAGCGAGACAGAGAGGGAGAGAAACATCTTATGTGAGAGATACATTGATTGGCTGCCTCTCACACACCCCAACTGGGGACCTGGCCAGCAACTCAGCCATGTGCCCTGACCGGGAATCGAACCAGTGACCTTTAGGTTCTCAGGCTGGCACTCAATCCACTGAACCACAGGAGTCAGGGCTGTCCTTGACATTTCATTCTTACTTTGTTTTATAATCTGTATAGAGAAGTAACTGAACCTGTATACTGTGCCCATTATTTAAATGATAGTGTCATGTCTTAAAAAGGAACCAAATCAGTCAAAAAACAAAATTTATTGTAAGCTAAAGAAATGGGAGTTTAGTTGTATGCAACAAAGATGTTAATGCAAAATTTTGTTGTTGGCTAAGTATGTAAAAATCCATGGTAAGTAGAGTAGAACTAATGTAGAAAAGACTCAAGGACAAGTTTTAAAATTGTAATTTGAAGGGAGGAAAATGGTATTTACATTACAGAGAGGTGAGGGAAAGTCAGTTTAAAAAGGTTAGTAGGCCACAAATAAAACTGCAGAGTAGGACGGATAACTGGTAGGCGGTGGACTGTGTGCCTACATTCTAGGCCCCTGGACTCAGTGAACAAAATGTAAAAATCACTGCCCCCATGGAGCTTACACTCTGTGTGTGTATGTGGTGGGAGGAAACAGAAAAGAAGTGAATGTAAAGTAGTAAGTAGAGAATGAAAAAATGTAGGTGGGGAAGACAGTTGGGAGCACAGGCAGGTGAGGGGGTGTGTTTACAGTTCAAACAAGTATTCAGAGCAGGCCTCACAAAGGACGTGAGGAAGCCCTGTGGCTGTCTGAGGGAAGAGCCTTGTGGAAGGAGAGGAGCACCAGTGCAAAGGACCTACGGGAAGAAAGTACCTGAGATTGTAAGGAACAGCCAGGTGGTGATTAGAGTTGAAGCGGGTTGAGCAGGCCAGAGGAGGAGGAAATGAGTCCAGTGAGGACTTTTGTTTTATTGAGTGGAACGGGTAGTCTGGTTGGAGCTGAAGCAGAGGAATGGGAGACATGACTGATGTTTACAGAGGATCTCCTTGGCTCTCCAGTAGGCAGGTTAGGAGCAGATAGACCATTTAGGAGGCCACTGGGGAGCCTAGGTAAGAAATAATGGAGCTTGGACCAGGGCAGCAGATATGCGAGTGTTGAGGGAATGGACTGGACTGTTATATACAGTTTTCTTGATGGATTTCTTGTAGCCAATAGGATAACCTGATGGACTGAATGCGGACAGCGAGAGTCAAGTGTGACATCAAGACCTGTCTCGAGTAACTGGAAGGATGGTGGAGTCATTAGCTGAGAAACAGGAAGCCTTGTAGCGCAGCGTGTTTGTGGGATGGAGCAGGGCAAAACTGGGAGTTCAGTGTGGGTGTGAAAGGTTTATTAGGCATCCAAATGGGACTACAAAATAGGTGGCTGCGTATGTAAGTTTGGGGCTCAGCAGAAGGGTTTGAGCTGAAAATACACATTTGAGAATCACTGGAATATGTAGATTGGATGAGTTCTCCAAGGGTGTGACTGGTAACAGACAAGAGAACCAAGGACTGACTCTAGGACCTTCTGACATGAAGGGGACAAACAAGAACAGGAGACTGAAAAGGATGCAGAAAAATACAGCATCAGGATTTCTTTGGCTGTGGCTGAGGGTCAGTTATCTGTTGAGACAGGACAAGGGATATATTGGTAAAAGGTCTTGAAGATCAAGCATACAGCCTGCATTTCCTAGATGCTGAAGCCGAGGCATAACTTGATATAAGATGTGTCTAAGATGATTTAATGATAAATTTCTCCTGAGTTCCTTGATCCAATCAGAACCTGCATGGTTGAAATAAATGTGTCATGTGCAAGGTTCAGAGATATGCCCCTCTATCATAGATTTGGTCAGAGAGGCTCTTTTATTCTGAGTTCAAAATGACAAATTCATCTGTGATTAATTGCATTTCAGAGAAGCTCCCACAGAGCCACCAAAACTGGTTGGTCAGCATTACTTTCTTGAAACGTAATTCTACTCAGTAGCCTGATAAAGGAGGGGTTGCAGGCATCAAAGGCAGTCTTAAAGATAGGGTTTTCAGAGTTCTGGTTCTGGCCCCATTGTCTTTGGTGTTTGCTGAGATAATTTGTCTTGCTTTGCTGACCTTTGACTCAGGAATTTGGGCTCTCTTTTTGCAGTATGAAATTAAAGAGCAGCAGATTCCAAAGGAGGCTTAAGTACTATCTTTGGAAATACAACAACATCCCACAAGAGAGGTGAGGAGTCAGAGGGGCATTCTGGCGCCTCCTGTGACATGCGGCTCCCAGGTGTATCAACCCTAACTTGGAAAAAGAGTTGGGATGGTGCAGAGTTTTTACTGAATTTTGTTTGTGGCTATACTGGTGCTTCGAAGAAATAAGTGTTGGCATTTAGTAGTCTTTGAAAGTTGCTTCATTTTTAGTCCTGTTTTCTTTGTTGCTTTTTTGATCTAAACTCTCAAACTCTTTCAGAACTGCAGCAGGAAATTTAGATTTAACCTCAAGAGTCAATGTTTTGTCTTGTGTCTCCTCTAATATAATACAGATGTTCGGATGGCTATATTTTTCTCGAACACTGAATTATTGAATTTCTGTCTTACTCTTTTCTCTTTTTAATGGGAAACAGTCTTGTCCTCATTAAACTCAGAGAATCCAAGTTGTAATTTTGAGAATGTACATGGAGAGAAGATATATTTAGGCTATTTACTTAGATTGCACACCATTAAATTGTTTCACTATTTGAGGGAAAACATTCCATAAAAAAAAAAGACACTAGAAAGCAAACAAAAATATTAAAGATTCAAAAAGTATTAGGTGAGGAATCAAAAAACTAGTCCTCTTAAATGCTCTTTATCCACTGGAATGAATGTTGGTTCATTACCTGGGCCTCCGGTAACACGGGGAGAGGTCACTCTTTAACCTTGCACATTCTAAATTTACGGAGTCTAAATTTTCTCTCTAGAAATCTAGCTCAAAACTGTGCTATTTCAGAGAATTGCACAAACCATCTGAACACTTCAACAACTTTAGGATCACTGTTTCAGCTCCAGGCTGCATGCACCCCTTCCGGGGCAACATGTCCAGTGACTCTGTGATACGGGCAATGGAACCCCAGTGCCCTGGCCAAAGTGCTGCATTTACCTATCAGTCCTGAACCAGCAATCTGAAAATGTTTTCAGGTCAGTGGCAAGGTTATTCAAGTTAAAAAACACTGCATTATGTGGATGTATAATGCAAGCTTATTATATGGTTCAGGCACCATTTTCTTCACTAGCCTAGTGACTTGGTCTACTTCAGTGAGTCTAAACATATGTCACTATTGTGTTTGAATTCTCTTACGATGAACTCAATTACAGACTTTGTTGACTTGCATTACAGAGCAAAATAAACACATACTTATGTCCTCAGATGAACCATTGATTTGTTTAACCTGGTAGTTACAACTGATTATGAAACAGAGCTGTCCAAAGATGGAATGGTGCCCTCCCCCGGGATGCAGTGAGTTCTGTCAGCATTGCCAGGTGTGGCAGGCAGGTTCTGGCATGCAGCCAGGTGACTACATGGCGGGGATCTTATGAAGAGACTCGCGCACTGGATGAGTAGCTGGTATAATGACTTCCACGGCCCCTTCTCACGCTTAGAGGCTTTGATCTGGGCATTTGACTCAGTGCTTTCAGGGCCGACAGTGTCTGGAGAGCTTGCTTATTAAATGAGCAGCTTGGAGTCATGTTCACATCTGGCCCACTGTGTGCCTGTGAACCTGCTCATAATTATACATGTACACGTGGCCATGGCAGGGGAATCAGCATTCTGTGGGGGGAACATTGAAAATCATTTATTATTTGGGCATTGACATTTTCTTTGAAATTTACATTTTATTTCGTGTGTTAATTAGGAAGGCTGGGCATCTGGTTTAAAAAAGCCCAAACAACCTGTGTTAGCTGGCACTTCCAAAATGATCTCTATGCAAGACCGTAATAACACCAATGACTATCTTGGTGATTCTACTACTGTGGCAGGCAGCAGTTTGGTGCATTTGGTCAAGAACTACATCATTTTCTAATACGAGTGTAAAGTGTTTCTATTGTTACCGCCATGGTATACACCTTATCATTGTGGAACGAGAACACATTTTCTTTTATAAATGTCTTTTCCCATCTCCCCACCCTGCCACACATTTCCCGCCTTTCCAGAATTTGCATAACAGTTATATATGTAAGTTTAAACCTAAAAAGGTAACCGAGAAGGTACTAGAGGCGAGTTAGGGGCTGTTGGTTCAGACTGGTTTGGGTTCAAAACTCAGCTGTGAAATTCACTTTGTTATATAGTTTCCAACTTCCTCTTAGATTCTTTGGAGCAAGACCCCAGGATTCCTGAGACTCTGTCCGCGGCAGGTGCTGTGTGCAGAGAGAGCCTGGGCATTCGCAGGAACAAGGAGCAGGGTGGAGGAAGACAGGCAGCCTGGGAACTTCTCCCGCCCTTTTCTCGTCTGCACCGTTGGCTTGTACCTTGTCCCCTGGTTGGTAGGAGACTCCTCGCAGAAGGGAAAGCACAGTCAGGCAGTGAGACCAGAGTATGCTCAACAGTGAGGATTTTGGTGTTCTTGAAAGGTAGTATTTAGCTCAAATGCTTCTGTGTGGCCAAGGTGAAAGAGTATTAGACTTCAGAGTTGTGGTGGTGACTGTAACGTTTTCTATTAGGTATTTGTACGCTTTTATTTATAGGGAGTATCTGAAGAAAATCCTAGAAATTGTTTTTGTGAAGTGTGGCTCCCCTTGGCGTCTCCTGCCTTGTTTTCCCTCCTTGCTCTCTGGACAGCCTTACTCCAGGTGACTTGTTGGCCGGGCCACCCAGGCTGTTTACTTTAAAAGCTGGTGCTGCTTTCTCAGTGTGCCTGAGGGGGTGTCTCAACGCCTCCCCAGTGCTGCTTCCCTGGCAGAGGCTCTCCCAAAGTGGAGGTGTGAGTTCTTGAACCAAGCTTGCTCTGCGCAATCTAGCCAGAATGTCTGTTGAGATCTGGGGATGGCAAAATTATTTCAGGATGCTCTTCCCATATTTGCTGATCCTATATAGAGACTTGGAGTTTATATGGGTCTGCATATAGAAGGTCCCTGGATACGAAGAACTTGAATGTAAACTGGGTGACTTATGTTTTGACATTTATACCTGCTAATGATTATAAATTGTTATGTAAGTTTACTTATGGACGAGCTAGCAAAATATACTGAGTCTGGTAACATTAATGTTCTTGTAATTAATTTACCACGGTATGACTGACATTTTAATTAGCTTCATTTGTACAGGGGATGATAAGCCTTATAGTTCAACAGCGACATATGAACTCCCATGTATGTGATTGTTTTTGCCAGGCACACCAAACCATGGAATAGCTTTACTTTTCTGTGGGAAGATGTTGACCTTGGGTGTATGGGAGGAATCTCAGTGCTGTTGGAGAGCACTTGCAGTTCGAACTCATCCATCCATGCTCAAACCACTCCGTTTGACAGGCAAGTGGCTCAGAGTTGCAGCAGATGGGGGTTTCTGGAGCTGGGGAAGGGTTCAGGGGAAGGGCAAAGCTGGCCTGGCCCTTGGGCTGCAGAGCAGAGAGAGTGAATGACCGCCTCCAGGCCAAGGCTTGAGTGGGGGCCAGGCTAGATGAAGGAGCAAGCCAGAGCAGAGAGAGAAAAAGTGGGCACGAGGCTATGCCACCAGATGGAGGACTGAGGATGCAGGGGCAGGCAGAAGACTATTAGTCCCTGGGCAGGGTCAGACGGCCCAGCTAATTGGGGAGCTCTGTGTAACCAGCTTACTTACATTGCAATGAACATGTCTTAAAGCAAACACACTGTGTGAGAAATCTGATCACCACATGCTCTAACCTTGAATCCTTAGGCTCCCTGGGCTTGCCTATCTGATTGTTCTGGTTTCGAGAGAGTGACTTCTTAAAGGTGACAGGTTATCCCAAGAGATGCTGCGGATGTCCAAACTTGCCCTACTCTACCTTCCCTTACCAGTCAAATTCATAGCAAACCTCATGGCAGGTCTTGGGAATTGTCATGGTTAAAGGAACAGGTTGGAGAAGAGGTGGGAAACTTTGAAATTGTTTTGAAACTTTGAAAGAGGTGGGTCCCTTTAAAATTGGTTCGAAGCTTTATGCTCTGGCGGCTCAGCTGTATTGATTCCACATTCCCTGTTATCTGCTTTTACTATTTGGCCTGCCATATAGTGCATTTAATACATGTCTGGTGTTTTCTTTCTGTGTGGTCCTTTACATATTAGATGGGCCAGGGGCATCTTAGCAGAGCAAGTCATTAATCAGTCTTGTTTCCAGTTTTCTTTCATCAAATGATGGTCTGCTCATTTTAATTTGTAACACAAAGAAGCTATTGAAATAGAGGAATGTTTAAATGTTCTCATATTAGAGCCAAATGAGCAAAACATTAAAGAAGTTGAAATAGTTTCCAAAAAAAGTTGAAATAGTTTCCAAATCAGAAAAAGTCACATTTCTCTGTAATTTTCCTCATTCTGGTTCCTATTTATATATGCTGTGGAGGCTGAGTTGTGGTTGTCATAGAA
Organism: Anoura caudifer; assembly: GCA_004027475.1. NCBI lineage: Eukaryota > Metazoa > Chordata > Mammalia > Chiroptera > Phyllostomidae > Anoura > Anoura caudifer. Next base: position 20,018 of record PVKU01002382.1, read on the forward strand.
ATTCTTTTTTAAAAAATCTATTAAACTCTGACATTATTATTTGTACTTCAGAGCAGGTCAAGATCTATTCAAGTTTAAACATTTCCTTTAAAATAATATCTGCCCAGAATAGGTCTTTTAATGTTCACCTCATTACCCTAAATTTTTTTGACCTCCGAATTACATGATTTCTTGGGTTCTACTTTGACAAACCAGGAACAGTCCCCTGAGTGGGTGGTTTGAAGATGATAAAGTCTGTGAGTCCCAGTGCCCACCGTGTTCCCTTTGCTTTTCATGGGGGGTTTCCGCCATGGTTGTACAGGAGTGGTCCTGGCTTAGGTGCCCCAAGTCTTTGCTGGATTTTGTTCCTTTTTCTCTCATACTTTTTATTTCTGCTTTTAGGTTTTTTCCCATGCAATTTTCATGTATTGTTTTGAGCCCACTACTCTACTGAACATTTTTGTTTGAAGCTGACAGTGACCCAGTTACTGTCAACGCCACCGGCTTTCATTTGTGCCTCCTCTGTGGCTTTGATATTGTTGACCAATCTTCCCTGAAGCTGTCTCCTTTTTTTTTTTTTCCCTCTTACTTTTTTGTCCTTCCTTCCATCTTCCCATTGATTCATTGGCCAAGACGCCATCCATTCAGAGACCTGCACTGCTCTTTCCCCAACATCTCCTTGGCTACTCTTTAATTCCTCCAAAAAGTAGCCCCTCGCTCCAGGTTCTGCCTGGGATGGCTCCCTCCCTTTGTGGGCCAATTTACTCTTGGGATGCCACCTACTCCTAGAGAGGGCGATCCCTCCAATCCGTATCACTGGTTCTGACCACTCACCTCCGTGGCTGCTGTCTCCAGAGATTGAGACAGTGTGGGGTCTCTCCACCTCAGGACCTGTCATCTGACACCTTCTCCCCAAGCTCCCACCTGGCTCTTCTCAACTGTCAGCTGCCTAGACTAAAAAGCCTTTCAACCTTTGACTCTTCATCTTTTTCATTTTATACCCAGTTTCACACGGATGCCTCACTTTTCAGGTCGGAGGGCTATGCCTAGCTCATGGAACTCTCCCTTTGGGGCCATGCTCTGTGTGTGTGTGTGTGTGTGTGTGTTATTTGGAATCGAGGGACCACCAAAAGCAAGATTAGTAATAACAGCATCTGCTTTATTAACTATCTACTATGTCCAAGGTGCTTTACAGACGTTATCTCATTTATTCTTCAAAACAACTCTTTGAGGAAGGTTTAATCTACATATTGAAATGAGGAAACAGGGGCTATGAAATGATGTGATTTGTTTACGGTCACGTGTCTGGAAGTGGGCTGGTTGGGGTTTGGCCCCAGGGCAGAGCATTTTCAAAGCTTATCCTCTTTCTCTTCTACATGGTTATTTGTGAAACCATTTTGTGACCTATAAAGAGTTTTACAGATGTAGTAAGGTTTTTGTTAAAATATTATCTCTCTCTCCTACAGACTTATGTTTGGACTTAGGGGACGTTGCATTTGTCAGTGGACTATCTCCAGGATAATTTTGAGGGTTAAGGGAGAGCTTCACAGCCAATCGGGTCACATTTGTAGTGTACGTTGAAGATTGTCTTAGCAGCAAATGGCCAAGGATAATCGAAAAAACGAAAACTAGTCTGACCCCTACAGGCTTCCAGGGAAGCCGTGACCCTGCCTGTAGGTCTCCTCCCATCTGCGTAAGGAAGGGGTGGGTGGCCTCCTCCTCTGGGGTGCATCCTGACCAGGCTCCTCAGCCTTCAAGTGTGCTGTATGCAAGGACAGGGACTGGGCCTCGGTCAGCCGCATCCTGTGTCTGCCCTCTAGCAGCAGCAAGTGGAAGGTCACCCCCTCTGCCCTGCAGTGCTGACCTGACGCTCACTGCAATGAGCAGGGCTGTAGTGCCGCCCTTGCCTCTGGATATCCTGTTTTATCCAGGGACAAAGCTGTAGGCGCTCTTCTCTTGCACAGTCAGTTTTGGTCTTTGGGAGATTGGCTTTTACCAACCTGTACTAGGCACCATGTCGTCAGGGATGGCCCTGATGACTGATAGGGACAGGCCTGTCAGACTGTCACTGCACTCACTGCAAGACGCTGTGAGGTCAGGCTCCCTAGGTCTAGTAATGATTTCCTCCCTCTCTAGACTGCTGGCCCCGAGGACACTCAGGTAGTTTTCCCCGTTGGTCCTAGGAGAGCCCAGAGACCTCAGCGCACGTGCGAGGCTCCTGATTTTACTTCCGGCTCCACTCTCCCCTCCTTCGTCTCTGCCCTGCACTCTGGTAGCCTCACTTATGTGCAGGGTACTGCTTTAACAAATACATAAACGGCTTCGGTTTATTTTTCTTCAGCTGGGGCACGTATGGATCCGGGATGCCTCTTTCTTTAGAGTCCCTTAGGGTAACTGAGGGAGTGTGACAGGATATTTTAGGGGTAGAAAGTCACTACTGACTGTTGCATTTTGTCCATGGTTCATGCTCTGCTTTGGAAAACAAATTAGAGGAGAAAACAAAAATACTCTCCCCTCACCTCACTGCCTTTTTTCAGTTTAGAAATTTCTTTTGGGCCTTTGAGTTGGTGTTAGCAGCTTTCTTGCTTGTACACTTTAAATTTAAAGAATGGTTACATTTTGTAATTTCCCCCCTACCTCATTTTGGGGAAGGCCAACAGCTGAACGAACACAACTTTTCCATAAATAATTGTGACCAGGAATACACACCCTGTCTGTGAAGCAGCAGCCAGTTCCCTCTCTGGTTTCCAGGGTACAGTTTCTCCAGAGGACCAACAATAACGGGCCAAGTGACAAACTGCCTTCCCTGGGCCAGATACTCAGAGCTCATCGTGTGCCAAAGCTGCGGCCTCAGTGAGGTTCTCTTGCGGCCTCTTCCCTCATGCCAGCCTCTGCTGGCCATCATCCCCCCACCCAGGGCCTGGGCTCTCACCTTTCTGTCCCGGGAAGTGGGCACAAGGCTCCTGGGCTGAGGACATGATCAAGTCCTCTACCATGCTATTTTCAAAACAGGAACAAATTTCTTAAAGGGCACATGACCATTCTTCAGACATCTTAGAAGGCAAGGGGGCTCACATACCATTGTCCCCCTTCTCAGGCATCCTCTCTCCTTCCCTCAGCAGGCGAATATGCAATGGGGTTCCCATTGAAGGGGGGAACTAGGAGTTTTGAGGGAGCTGGAAGCCCCTTTAGGCACAGCCTTGATGGGCATGGCTATTCAGGAGTCCTCTTTCTAGGTTTTCGAAAGCCCACAGTAAGTTTAGCTCAAAAGTACACCCACATTGGGCTTGGGGACACTTCTACACATAAAGTCACCTCCTTCTTTTGTGTGTGGAATTCAGCATAGTCACATAAGACAATGGGGGAGACACTTCATAGCAGTCTGGAGACCAGCTGGGGTAACGGTACCACAGTGAGATGTGCTAGATTATGACGGTCGTTCATTCAGCTCAGACGGAGTTCAGTGAGGTTATTGCATGGTGTTCTGTGTTGAATGTGCAGCAGTGTGGCCCATGGTACCATTTTAAACTTGTATGGAAACTGGTTATTGCGAATGTTTTCAAATTAAGTATGTTTGGGGCTTCTTTTAAATACTCGGTGGCTAACACAATTGTGTGTTCTAACTAGGGATTACCTACACTGGAAATAAAGTCTTTGCTAAAAAACAAACAAACAAACATGTTGGAGGTATAACATGTCTGTCAGTTCCAAATATGATGTTCTTAGAAGAGAAAGGATTGCGTTTAAGCCCTTTTAAATATACTGTAAGTATGACAAATACAGCCGCTCCCTCTGTGCTTGTTACATCTTTAAAAGGAACATGTTTTTCATCCCTAAGTACATGGTATAAAATTTTAAAAAGAAAGGAAAACTAGAAACCCTGAGTGTTGTGGTGATGACTAGTCGGCACCTTGTGATCTTAATCTCAAAACCACTCTCTCAAGAAAAACTGAAAATGTTCTGGGGTAAAAGCATTTTCCTTCTCTGTTCCCCCCCACTCCCCCTTTTGAAGCTCCGGTGACAGAAGGTGTCTGTTTCTATAGGAAGGTCCCTGAACCTGTCTTTGAGACAGTTTATAAGAGACTAACATTTAAAATGATTTTCTGTGGTCTTTCTCTTAAACTTTTATGCTGGTTAAAAAAAAATGTTTCATTGGTAGGAGCTCACATTTCATCCATATAATCAATAAATCAGATCAGAGGAGTATCCTAGTAGAAAGCTGTGAATTTGCATTAGATTAAAACTCAGTACATCTATGGGAACTTTTCATTACTTCTCTAATTTCTAAAGGTTAGAAATTAAGGCACTAGAGCAGCCAATTTGACCAAAATATTTTAGTGAATAAGATATATACATATCTTAAAACAATTTTTAAGAAGTTATATTGTACAGATAACCTTCAAGATCTAAAGAAATACCAGCGTAAAAATATGAAGGGCATTTGCTACACAGAAGGAAATGTGTACTTTTTAATCTCTGAAAAAACATTTAGGTACTAGGCTAGTTCCTACTGAATATTATAAATTCAAAAGTGCATTAGTATATTACCTTTTAAAGACAGTTTACACTCAGTCTTAACAAAATAGTTACAAAATACATGGAACCTATTTAAGAAATTAAAACTTGTTAATTTCATAAAAGGTTCAGCATTTTCTTTCAGAGGGAAGAGAAAAAGGCGTTCAACATATTAGCTCCAGCTGGGCCTTTCCTTTTTGTTACAACCCTAAACCTAACAGGAGGAAGCAAGGCCTTACTTATTAGCAGATGCACCTTCTGTGTAAACCTCACCTCCGCCAGGTGAGGGGTCCAGGTCGGAGCTTGGGAAAGGGGGTCCGCCCTGGGGCAGTCCTGTGATCTGCCATCCTGGTGCCATGTGGGGGTTCTCCAGGACTCAATGGATGTTAAGCTTTGCCTTCCATTAGGCACGAAAGAAAGCCAGAGTTCTTCCAGAGCACTCCCCAGCATGTCTGAGTCCGAAGTTCAGCAACACAGGAGTTGTCAGACAGCCAGGGAGGTGCTCTGCTCCCCCACTTGAGCTGTCTGGCAGCACGGTGTCAGTGCTGAGAAGCTGGGTCAGTGAGTGTTACTGGTGACAGCAGTTGTACCGATCACAGTAGCTGTGTTCTGGCGGTTAGGAGGAAGAATGCAAACGGTCAGAAATGAAGTTGTATGTTTAATTTTAGAGAACTGTCATTTTACAACCCAAACTTAGTGGAATTATATTACCCCCTCCCCAAGTCATGGCCTACCCATAATGCCAGCAGGAATACCTGTTATTTTAAGAGATGATCTCAGATTTAATAAAATGAAGCAAGCATGTCATTTTACCACTTCTGAACCACCAGTGATGTGTTCACTAGAGTTCACCAGTGTGCCTTTTACGTGAGGTGACTCGCACGTGTTCCTGACTGTGCACAACGTCTAAGTGGAAGACCAGTGTTCAAAAGCCTGGTTGGTGAATTAAACGGAAACGTGTACTTTGAATGTGACATTTCACGCCCAGGTGATGATAATGGCACAGACTTCCACGCAAGCGTGCCCTGTGGGGAAGTGAGTGTAGCTGGAGAAGAGTGGTAGCACCTTTGTATTCTGTTATTTTCCCACTTCTCTGCCCTTGAAAGAAGAAGGCCTGAAGGCAAGTGAATGGAAAACAGGTGCCCAAAGACAGAACAGAAAAAACTGGCCTCTAGGTGGTGCTTGAAAGCAGTTCAGGGAAGTCGGGCATCCTTCAGGGTGAACCAGGCACCGGCTGAACCTCAGTGACCTGAGGGACTGTTCACCTGCTCTGCATCTCTACAGGTGGCTCGCAGGGCCAATCCTAGTACATTTCTCCCCTCCCCGCCGCCCTCATGTATTCCTCCTTGAAAAAACTTTCAAGCTGGTAAAAAAAAAAAAAAAACCAGTTCCATTGGCAGGAGGTCACACTTCATCTGTATAAGCAATATAACAGACTGGAAGAGAGTGTGCTACAAACAAGCTATGAATTTGGGTCAGATTAAAACGCTGAATACATATATGGGAATTTTTAGGCTTTGTATTCTTTTTATGTCTGAGTCATTTCTGTTAAAGTCAGCAAACCAGAGGAGGGAAATGCACTTGATCAAAGGGCTTCTGCCAATCACAGGTCATTGGCCACAGAGCTCTACTTTGACCCATCTGCCTGCCTCGTCCAGACGGAGCAGGCTGGACCCACAGGAGCTGGGCTCGGCTTTGCTTGGAGGTGGAATGCTTCCTGAGGGACTGGTTTCTCTGTCTGTTTTTGGTAAAGATTTTTAAAAGGCATTACAGCTGCTACATTTGATATCAAATACTAATCTGTAATTCCAGTTAAAACGTTTGTTATCAGTAAAAAAAAAGACCGCTCTCCCTGTGTAATAAAATGTGAATCCACACAAATAGCCTACCCATATGCACATGCTCACTCAAAAGGAAACCTATAGATGCAAGCTGGTTTTAACATATACTTTTTTTTTTATTAAATATGTAAAAAGATAACCGCAAGTCAAGTTATTCACATATTCAGAGACAAAAAGCTATTCTACCATGCGACAACTGGTGGGTAATGTCAAACGAATGTGATACATCTGAATAAGACCTTTTCATCTATGTCATTACTTATCTATATTTATAATTAACAATACATATGTTTACATTCCTTTCAGTTTACAAGTAATATATAACAAAAGCTTTATGGTGTACTATTTAGTAAAAGTAATTTGAATGCATATTAAACCTTAACGGAATAATGGAGATAGATACTCACCAGGGAAGGGAGTTATTCTCGGTTCCCTCCTGGAGTTTACTTCTCTCAGGTCAACAGGGTGTTGTCTTTTCTGCTCAGAAGACAGGCTCTCTCTGCCCCTGCTTCACCACCTCCTATCTGACATGAGCAGTGGGTGCTATGACCGCCACAGCAGGGGTGCGGGGAGGCTAAGAGTGAGGTCAGCTTCTGAGCGGGAGGAGCAGGGCTCACACCGAAGGTCACCTCCCGGCCCGGCATGATGACACATGACCAGGCTGTGGGGGAGGGCGAGCCCCGGGTGCCGAGATGGGGAATGATGGGGTACAGCCATTGGGGAGAAAGAAGCAGGTCTAGCAAGTGAGATGGGGCCTGCACAGAAGCCGGGGTGCTGTTACATGTTCCTCAAGGTCTCAGTGCTGTCCCTTGTGAAGCAACACAGTGGCAGATGTTTCAGATGGGAACAGAAAGCAGAATCTATGGCTCTCTTCTCATCAAACCAATAGGATGCTCCAAGACTCTGGGTAGGGGCATGAAGTATGATGACTGGGGGAAGCGAACTTTGCACACTATCTGGCCAGTATGTTTACAGCTGACAAGGCTGGGGATTTAGGGAGCAGCGGAGTGGGTGTCAGTGGTGTGGTGAGGCTTATGTAATTATACAGTAATCATGAGCACCCAGCACTGGGTTTTCCTCAGCTGGCTGGGGCTGGCACGAAACTGAGTAGAAACCACTGACGTATGATCTTTATGGAGCCTCTTTATAAAAGCTATTTAAAACAAGGAAACTCAGTGAGTGCAAGAGGCTTGGGGGGAACACACCGCTCTCTCGGCAGGATGCTGCGTGCAGCACAGCTGCCACCTGCAACCAGGAGTGGGGGAGGTCACTGCCAAGAGCCGGTTTTCCAGCTGGAGAGAAGGGAGCTGCCGCTGAAGCACAGAGTGAGCAGGGGAGAGAGGGAAGGGAAACCAAACTCCATGGAAGGGCTGTCCAATCCTGCCCAGTGTGTTGTAATCACCTCAAAATACGAGCCATCTTTTTCTCATGTAACTCAATAAATACCACTTTGCTGCAAAAGACTTATTTCGAGAAGACTTCTTTTGGTGGAAAACTTCAGTGTGAGGGCTTAGAATTAGTATTTCATCAATTAATAAAGAAATGTCAAAGCTTTATGATACATAATTCAGAAATTTATTTTAAGCTTTTCAGTTAAGAGCAAAGTGGGGTGGGCACACTTCTTTGTTTTTGTTGCACCTGCTAAGTCAAATAACAAGTTGAAGGTGAATCTAAAGTTAGAAACCAAGTGAAATGAATGCTCCGGGAAGGGATACCATCTGTCATGGGGGGGGTGGGGGGTAAGAATAAAGAGGAAAAGATTTGGAAAGATACTAAGCAAATGTGCAAATCTTGTTTAAGGAAAAAAAAAGGAATGCTTTTAATTCATCCACTTATCCTTGGTTTATGAACTGCCACGGCTTAGCAAAGGTCAATGACAAGGAGGATTGCCGTACCGAAGAGGGGAAATGCTTTATTCCAGAAGGTACTCGGGGTCATAGAATACTCTGTGCTGTCATTCAGTGTCAACACTAGACCTCAGAATCACGACGCCTCCTTGGAATTAGCCTCCTACTTACTCATCAGGCCATCCCTCCCAGCAGGCGTGCAGCTCGATGGGACCCTACCCTTCGGCTGCGCGCCCTGCAGTCATTCTAGTTGGAGCCGCCCAGGGTGGTGACGGGACTGGCGCTGAAACCGCCCTGGAGGCAGGGGGACCTGGGCCTAGGCAGACCCCTCCGGACTGCAGGTAACTGATGACAGCTTCTTGGGGAGAGGGGCTGCCCACCAAAGAGGACCCTGAGAAGGAAAACAGCATGAGAACCTGGGTGCGGGTGAGGGGGCAAGCAGTTAGAGGGCCGAGTTGAGAGAGTTTTTGAAGACATTCACTCAAGGAAAATACCAACAACACACTGTGTGGCTGTCTGACATGCTGATGTGTGGACACTGCTGGGCCCTGACGTCCTAGTTTTGATGCCATTCTTTTCTTCCCTTTAAGTTGCGAGTAGAGGCAGAAACTGACTCTGTGTTTTCCCCTATAAAACAAGTCACTGTCATTATGGCTTTCATATCAAGTATCTCTTTCCCTTTGTTCCAATTTATTATTTTACCAAATTTATGTTCAAAAGGTTAGACTTGCAAACATCAAAGCACCACAAATGTATGTGACATCTAGTGACACTGGGTTGAGAAATGCCAATATAAATACCATATATCAAATTACCATTGTTTCACACCAGGATTAAAAAGGGGGTGTTGGTGGTGGTAGTGGGGTGGGGAGAGTTGCTCTGGAAAGAAATGAAAAGAGCAGAACCAATTTCACGCAGCCAAGTGGTGAAGTTGAAGGTACGTGACCCCGTGATCTCTCAGGTAGGCCACCAAAAGGCCCACTGCTGTGTGTCTTGGCAAAGGAAATGGGACCGAGCGCAGTGGCTGGCGTATGTATGTGACAGTGCGTTGGTGTTACCGGCAGACTGGGAACAACTGGTTTCTGTTGAGCTTGAGGCCACATGTGTTCCAATTCTCCAGAAGAAAAGTTCCCACACAAAATGGAAGTGTCAAGAGCTGCCAGGGCAGGTCAATACTCTTCCTGCTGCTGGGGCTGCTGCTCGTGCACTTGTTCCTCAGCTTCGGGCTCCTCCGGGTGGCCCTCCTGCGGGGCACGGGGACACGCGTTAGCTGAGACAGTTCGCTGTGTCAGAGGCCCTGTGGTGCCCCAGGCCCACCATCCCCGCACAGCACGGCGTCTCCAGGCCGTGGAGAACGCGGGCTTAGGAACCACTCCACGCAGGGGCCGCCCTGCTCTCGGGAGCCAGCATGCACGGAGGGATGGATGCCTTCGCTTCCCCACCCCACCAGAAGTCGGATCATCCCGGACACCGTCAGCAGGCTTTACGTGCCAAACTTTTCCTTCTGTTTTGGAAAGAAATCTTCAGAACCTACTACACATTTTCCTACATTTGCTAAAAGAGAAAACCAAACGCAGTGACTAAAGAGCATCACGAGACCCACAAGTGAATCTGCTGGGACCCAGCGGAGCCACAGGCCCCTGGGGCTGGCTGCCCTGCCACTATCTGCCCGTGGCATGGAGCTTCTGGCCTGCTGCCATTCTTCCCACCTGGTGGCACGTCTGCTTGAAGCAGACCTTGTTACAATTTGTTACTCATCTGGGACAGGCTTAGGTGTGAGAGCAGCAGCTGTGAGCGTGATAAGGCAAGGAGAGGACACCAAGTGTCTCAGGAAAAGGCCTGCTAAACCCACTATTCAATCTTCATGACTGATGATGCTTTAAGTTATTAGTGCTGCTCGGGTGTCTGCACTCATTGCCTGCACAGAGAGGACGGCTTTCTGAATCCAGACGGCAGCCAGTTGGCCTTGTGATGTGAAGAGAAGTTGAGTGCAGTCATCGAGGCAGACCCCCGTGAAGGCAGCCCAGGAGCCAAGAGCTCTCGTCTAAGGCCGTCCTGCCTGCCAGTAGCTAGGAATTCGGTGGCCCACGTCAACCCTGACTTTGGAGATCACCTGACAGAGTTCCTTATATAAGGACTCTCCATGGGGACAAGATGTGGCTCAAGGTTAGAATCAGGCTTTTCCTCCTGCTAGGCGGGCAGGGCTGAGAGGACTCAGTCCCGCAGGGCGTCTTACTCTGCAGTAACTGGTACCGGCGTCCGGTGCCGTCATGGGCAGGCAGCAGCCCCGCCCTCAGAGTCATGGTGCTGCCTGCACCCCACTGGCTTTCGGGTCCAACACACTTGTGAGAAGAATAACCACAATTTCACCCAATGCTCAACAGACTACAAAGCGCTCTGCACACACAGACACAACGCCTGCTCCACTCGGGGTGGCGCAGACACACGGAGCAGCAGCCCGCGGCTTCTTCCCGCAGACCTGAGCACACTGGGAGCTGTGTGCTGCGAGGCCGGCGCTGTCTCAGGGCCCCCAGATCTGCAGTCTGAGATGAGGATAACCAAGAGAGAAGTTTGAAAACAACATCTGGCGGAACTGAAAACAGTGGTGGAGAATCCCCAAACCCCAGACAGTTTCTTATAGTCAGGAAAATTTTGTAGCTAGGATTTTGTTCTTACATGGAGTAAACATTTGCCTGGTGCCTTGCCAGTGGCTTGTTCCATTCTGTGGAAATACCAACACACATGCAACTCAACCGCAGAGCCCTCAGAGCATCCGCAGGCCTCTGGGACACACAGGCGCAAACTGTTCTCCCAGCTTCAGCCTGGCAGGAGAAGCTTGAAACCCCGCCGCCCTCCCACCTCCTACAGTGTGGCCGGCGCCATGGGGGGGCGAGGCCCCTCAGGCTCCCACTCCTGCTCCGGGCTGCTGGGACCTCTCCCTTCCTGCGCCAGCAGACTTGGGCGACCTGCCTCGGTCTCTGGCCTTTACCCTGCCCCTTCCCCTCCCTGCTTTTCTTCTGCCTCCGCTGCGCCTCCTCCCACACACTCGCTCCTGGGGGGCAGGCCCGCCCCACAGAGATGGTCGGCCCTGGCAGTAGGTTACCAAAACAACCAGCTATGAAATAAACACAGACCACTGAGGGCCTTATGGAGATGAAAACAGCACCTGGGTCAATTCCTCGTTTAACCACACTCCAGTCCTGTGTGAAGAACGAGCCCTTACACACATTCTTACTGTTCATCTGCTCGGACTACTGAAAATCACTCGTGATTTGGCTGCATAAGCCTATTTTTCAGCATTCCCCACCCCACCCATCTCTTCCCAGGCTGATTTACAGTGCGTGTCCCAGAGGCATGTGGCCAGTGGAGCATGATGACAATGCTGTTCCTCCCGCCGGGAATCTCAAAGGCCCTGGCTGAGTTGTCATTCTTACTGAGGTCCCAGGGCAGTGTGCTGGGGCACATGGGTCGTGGCACTGTGATTGCGAGTGTCACGCCAGGGGCTCCTCACACTTACGTGCTCGTCTGAGGCATAGAGGACTTCCATGAGTCGCTGCACGAGGTCGTCGTTTTCCTGCCCCTGCTCTTGGCAGAGCAGCTCGATCTCTCTCAATTTTCCGAAGTAGAAATCCCTTTCCTTTTCCACGCCCTCGAGGGCAAGTTTTAATGAATGTACCTGCAAGGGAGTGTGGGGGGCAGGGGGGGAGAAAACCCCCCAGATACAGTATAAGAAATAAGCAACCAACTTCGCCTGCGCAGAAAGACCCAAACATGAAAAGACAGACATGCAAAATGTAACCGATGTGCAAGTCCCGGGGAGCAACAAGGGGCTGTTGTTTGGAGCTTGAGCCTGGGCCAAATGTCCGGCCTCAGCAGCACACTAGTCATTCCCTCAGCCGACTGCGTGCTTATTAACCAGGGTCAGAGGGACCATTCTGCGGGATGCCGTGCATCCGGGCTGAGGAAGCTCCCCTCTCCTGCTAACGCCAGCCGGACACATCTTCCTCCTGGCCTGCCCATCCTCCACAGGGAGGGGAGCTGGTGGCCTGAGAGGAGGGGTCACAGGGAGAGGAGAGAGGCTGTCCCTGTGGTTACTTTAGATGTGTTTTGAGGACGCTTCTGGCTCCATGTCACCTGCATTGTGTCACCCTTAGTTTCGGACCCCTTCAGAGACGTTGCCGAGCCAAACTGGACACATGCTCTCTACTGTGAAACTGGATCCTGACTATACAAGGAAAACTGGGGGAGAGACGGAAAGCCTGGCTGAGAAGCTCTCAGGTTCTCCAGGTCTGGCTCTGTGAAAGATTGTCACTGGAAAGGCAGGAAGACGTGGAAACTCCATTCCCTCAGCAAAATAGCCCTGTTCCCGGCCTGTGCTGCTGGTTCGAGGGCCTTTCCGGGCAGCACGGCCTTGCCCAGAGGTTACAGACACAGTGCAGCGGAGGGAGGGAGGCAACGGTGAGGCAGAGCCCGACAGCGCTGTCACCTGGGCCGAAGGGGGTGGAAATGTCTGGGCTCAGCTCCCAGGCAGTGACACGCAGGCCCCAGTGATTACCTGCTCCTGTCTCTGAGACTCCTGCAATTTTTCTTTTACCCTTTACGCATTTTATATTTATGCAGAGAATATTCTTCAGAAGGTAAATTAAGTCTTTTATGGCCCTCTGCAGGTGAAATCTTTTTCAGTATACGAAAAACCACCCTTTAACAGAATTTCCAAGAATTACTTTTGGGATGGAAATTTTTCTTCTTTTCCTAGTAACTGTGTGCCTGTGTACCTGCTGTGTATCTGCCTGGAATCAGTACTGAGCACAGGCAGGACGCATCCGCTCTTGCACACCTGGCAAACCCGCGCCCATCCTGTAAGATGCAGGGGTACATAGTTCCCCTCACTGACGCTCACAGAGCTGCTCGCTGAGTAGCAGGGTATCCGTTTGCTAACATTTAACTCTGATTTCTCATAACACTATTGCCTGGATATTGGTAAAAACGGAACACAACCAGCAGCTTCACTTCCAGGAAAAAGAAACCTGCCTTTATTCTAGAAATCCTTTCTTGCTTTCACACAAACCACCCCCTTGCTGGGCTTGGCCACAGAAGCCACGTGAGGCCTGCAGTGGTGCCAGCAGGCGGATCTGCAGCAGTTTAGGTGTCTGCCCGCTCCCCCTCCACAGGCAGGAAGGGTCTCTGGACACATCTGAACATAAACTAGGTTTGTCTATCTCCCAAGCATGCTTCAGCTGCAGGATGAGCAAAGAGCTGAGGCTTTTGTAGAAAGACCCAGCCCAAGCCAGTCTTTGGTGGTATTCCAGACGCATTAGGTAATAGATGTGCAGCTATAAACATTCCCTAGTAAAAACCAGCAGGAGCTAAATTATATGATGAAAGATCAATTGGCAACCAAAGTCCATGCTCACAGTCCCACTTATAAAGACTGATGCCTCTCTGCTCCCTCACATGTCACAGTGAAAGCTTACGTGGCAGAGGGGATGCTGGGGATGGAGCCTCGAGAAAGTCTAAGGAGCCTTGAGAAAGTCAAAGGGAGAAGGAAAAGTTCTTTTCCCATATCCCCTCGCTGCGGGGCCAAGTCCCCTGGACACAGCAGGGACTCCACCCCACCGCCTGTTTGCTACCTCCCTCTCCGGAAATGGTCCCTACTTACTCTAGTGATGTCTTCTGATTTATTTCTATCACTGGCATTGTCTAGCACAGTGGTGCTTTATAGTATGCCATGGGAGACTGCCTGAATAAAGGCACGGGCCAAGTCAACGAGAATTCTTAAAGTTTATGGCACTTGTCACTTTCTCTATTACGACTGTAATTCACTCCTCAGTCTGGGCATTTTCACTCCGCCACTCCTGCCCTCGTGTCCTCACTTCTAACACAGGGATGCCTGTGTGGCTCCTGACCAGTTTCAGGGGGCACCCTGCAGGCTTCAAAGACAGAATGTGGAGGGAACAGTAACAGTTAACCACAGAAACAGCCCAGACAAAGAGCTCGCTGAGTAGTTGTTGAATGAAGCCTTGAAATTTAGGGTGTGTATGACCTTGGCGGGGGCGCAGGCACACTCCTCCTCCTACTGAGGGCAGGTGCAGGAGTGAAGCCTTTTGGAGGTAAGGAAAGAGTTACTGCAAGGAGGAGGAAGACCACTGGGGTGTTCCTCTCTTTTCTCACTCTGTCTTCTCTAGAGTGGCATTTTGGATGGCAGGACAAGGCCTGGGTCCCCTAGGGATGTGGGGCTCTTTGACTAGAGGGCAGTGGGGCCGGCTGGCTAAGGCTGTAAAGGGAGAGGGGGCAGGAAGGAGGAGGGGTTTCCATGTGGTCAAACTTTGGGTTTCAGGGCTGGGAATGTGGGTGTGGTGGAGGATGAGATGATCAAGATATCAAAAGAATGGGAGTTCCTAAGGATAAAAGAGCTGTAGTATTTAAAGAACAGTACTACAGCCCCACACCTGATGCTCTGGGTGTCTAACCCCATCTATCTGCCTGCAGCTGAGGCAGGGGGCCCAAGGCTCACTGTGGCTGTCAGAACTGCCTTTCATCCCAGGATGGGGCGCATTACTGGAGATTCGCTATGGGCTCAAACAGGGGCTCAGCAGGTAAGGTGAACATTCCACAGTTTCTGAATCAAAGTCCTGCCCACTGATGACTTGCAGTTTCACCTTTTTCATCAAAGTGATCAGAATTGTAAAGAAACACCCTAGTTAAGCAACTGCTTGCTTTTAAACTAGGTTTGTGTTTGCAAATATACAATTATCTCAAAAACCATTTCCAGACTCTTGCTGGCTCATCAAGAATCAGATTAATCACTGGGAATGGCCCAGCTAGCCGCCGGTCAGAGCCCGAGGACCTCCAATAAACGCTCCTCTCCCAGTGGTGGGAGGAGCCAGGATGAAAGACCCTCCTCCTAACTCAGGTGTGGGGTGCAAGGATTTTGCAGCAGGCCCTTCCCTACCAATTATGTTTTCACTTTAAAACTGTTTAACACCCAAACTTGAGAGAGCTCTCAATTTCCTGATCTCAGCTCAGGCCTAGCGACCATTTAAACGTTTGTCTGAATATGGGCAAAATATTTTATTTGAAATAAAGTTCTAACCCCTATCTTACAGGAAAAAGAAAAACCTATGTATAGTTTTTGTGTGACTTAATATAGGCAAAATTACCTATTGTTAGCTAGAACACATAGCTAAGCTTTTGTATAGAAAATTTCAAAGGCATTACAGCTAGATTTATTGTAATCACAAGGAATATTACAGTATTTTGCTGAGTAGAATGTGTATTTTTTTTGCCCAAATTTTTTAGGTAAAAATAGAGATGCATGTTTTACATAAGTAGTACTTATTTTTTATTTATAAATGTATTTATTTTTAGAAAGAGGGGAAGGGAGGGAGAAAGACGGGGAGAGAAACATCTATGTGAGAGAGACACATTGATTGCTTGCTATATGTACGTGCCCTGGCTGGGGACCTAACCCACCACCCAGGCAGGAGACCTTATCAAGAATCAAACCAGCAGTCTTTCGCTTTGTGAGAGCTTGCCCAACCAACTGAATCATAAAGATCAGGATACACCAGTGACATCTTTTTATTTTCTGTTGCTACCTAAATTTTTTAAAATTATATTCTATTGATTATGCTATTACAGTTGTCTCATTTCTCCCCCATCATTCCCCTTCACACCCCCTCCCAACCACATTCCCCCCTTTAGTTCATGTTCATGTGCCATAAGTTCTTTAGCTTCTATTTTTCCCACATTATTCTTGCCCTCCCCCTATTTTCTACCCACCATCAATGCTACTTATTCTCTGTACCTTTTCTCCCTCTCTCCTCCTCCCACTCCCCTGTTGCTAACCCTCCATGTGATCTCCATTTCTGTGTTTCTGCTCCTGGTCTAGCTGTTGGCTTAGTTTTTGTTTTAGGTGTTGCTATTAATATCTGTGAGTTTGCTGTCTTTTTACTGTCCTATTTTTATCTTCTTTTTCTAAGTCCCTTTAACATTTCATATAATAAGGGCTTGGTGATGATGAACTCCTTTAACTTGACCTTATCTGAGAAGCACTTTATCTTCCTTTCCATTCTAAATGACAGCTTTGCTGGACAGAACAATCTTGGGTGTAGGTCCTTGACTTTCATGACTTGGAATACCTCTTTCCAGCCCCTTTCTTGCCTAGAAGGTCTCTTTTGAGAAATCAGCTGACAGTCTGATGGGAACTCCTTTGTAGGTGACTGTCCCCTTATCCCTTACTGCTTCTAGAATTCTTTCCTTCATTTTAATCTTGGCTAATGTAATTCTGATGTGCCTTGGTGTGTTCCTCCTTGGGTCCACCATCTTTGGGACTCTGAGCTTCCTGGACTTCCTGGAAGTCTATTTCCTTTGCCAGATTGGGGGAGTTCTCCTTTATTATTTGCTCAAATAAGTTTTCCACTTGTTGCTCTTCCTCTTCCCCTTCTGGTACCCCTGTAATTCGGATGTTGGGACGTTTAAAGATATCTTGCAGGTTCCTAAGCCTCTCATTTTTGAATTCTTATTTCTTCACTCTTTTCTGTTTGGTTGTTTCTTTCTTCCTTCTGGTCCACTCCATTGATTTGAGTCCCAGTTTTCCTCCCATCACTATTGGTTCCCTGTGCATTTTTCTTCATTTCACTTATTGTAGCCTCCACTTGTTCATCTAATTTGTGACCAAAATCAACCAATTCTGTGAGCTTCCTAATCACCAAAGCTTTGAACTATGCATCTGATAGGTTGGCTACCAGTGCTACGAGCTCTGCATCTGATAGGTTGACCACCTCCTGGTCACTCAGATGAATTAGCTCCGGGCCCCTGGTCTGTTCTCCCTTTTGAGCCATCCTTGGTTTTAGTTTTGTTTTTGTCTGGTTGCGGCTATTATGCAGTGAGGGGCGGAGCCTTAGGCATTTACCAGGGCGGGGCAGCCCAGTGGCTGGGTTGTGATGCTGGATGTGGGGGTGGGGTCTGAGAGGGAATAATGGCGCTTGCTCCACTCTCTGCCAGATTTCACTTCCACCGTTTTCCCCAAGCAAACTGGACTCCTCTGGTGCTGATTTTTGGATGGGTGGGCCTGCACACGCTCCTGTACCCCATGGGTCTCCCCAACGAACTCTCCTGTGAGGCTGGGACTCCCTCCTGGCACCTCAGCCCCTGTAAGTATTTTCAGTGGGTGCTTTTAGGCTTCACTTCCCGGCACTGGGGCCCTGCTTCATGCAGTCTGTCTTGCTGCCCGTTTTCGCCTGGTTTATCTGTGTGTGAATGTGTGTCCGCGGTCCACCGCCTTGTGCAACCCGCTTGGCCTCCTTGCATTCAGCAACGCCGCTGCCTGTGCGCCTGGAGTGACTGCGCACCTGGGACCACCACCGGCTTATCCTGACGACATACGACTCTGCCCACCACGGACTCTGCCAGCCGCTGACTCCGCCCCTCTTACTGGTCTGGGTGAATCATTGTTGTCAGACTCCTGCACAATTCAATTTTCTCTCTGTCCTGATTGGGTTTTCTTTTTTTTTTTTATTCTATATTTTTGTTGTCCTTAATCTTGGTTGTGAGAGGAGGCACAGCGTGTCCAGCTACGCCTCAATCTTGGTGGGAAGTCTCCTTATTCTGTATCTATATAAATGTTTTTAATTCTTTTTAAAATTTCTTGTATGATAACATTAAAAGATAAATGCTAAAATTCCTTTGTAATACAAAAAATAAGTATCTAAATATAAATAAATAAATAAATAAATAAATAAATAAATAAATAAATAAATGAGTTAAAGAGTTAAAACGAAAGATTTTTTTTCCTGAAAGTTTGGGCAAAAAATGTGTGTGTGCATTATACACAGCAAATTACGGTAGACAGAAAGCAAGTTCTACTCAGACACTGGGGACTTTCTGATCACTCCAGTACTGGGTGCAGGTCTCCTGTGGTAACAAATTTCGGCTATTGTGGGAAGTGTTGGGGCTTTTGCTTTTGACCGTGTCATCACCTACCCTGTACAACTGCTGTCTGAAAGTTCTATGAGGGGAGCGAAGGTCTCGTCTTGCTACCATTATGTGATTAGCATCAAGTCCAGTATCTGTCACAAAGAACGAGCCCCACGACTAGTTGCTGAGGAAAAGGAAGGAGGAAGGGAGACTAACCTAAAGCCTTTAACACCAGCTGGACTGGCCAGAAGTGGACAGACAGGCCACGGTCCAGACTGGAGCTCACTAAAGGCACTCAGGTGTGGGGAGGGGAGGCTGCCTGCAAGCCTGCATTTACCTGGGGCTGAGTCATTTGTCCTCTGTTTCAACGTAGCTTTGAGATTTGTGACTGACATCTTCATTCATAATGAACCACCGATTTTACCTGCTTGAACGATTCCTCATATTCTTACTTGCTTGCAACCGCTGATTGTGCCTCACCTCCCCCCCAGAATTATCCCAGGTGTCCAGGGGTTTGCTCCCTCTCCGCTCACACACGTCACTGCTCCCAGACACAGGGCCAGGGGTGAGGAGTTACCTGTTCATTAAGCTGTATGACCTGTGTTTCCAAATCTTTATCAGATTTGGATGCTGAACTGCTGGATGAAGCCCTTTTGGCTGATGAGGGACGAGAAGGTGTGGATCCTGGTTTAGCTGCTGGGCTTGATTTAGCTGCACCTGAAAGTAGACAAGATAAATTATAAATAATGGCAACATCAGAAGTGCTTTTTAGACACAGAGCAAATCAGTGGTGCAGAAGGAGTCTGGTAAAATGTATGAGAGAGACTGCCAGTGGTCCCTTCCCATCACAGAATTAGAAGTACATTCAGAAAGAGCACATGATAAAACACTGGTGTCATCTTGGGAAATTTATTTAACCTTTCTGAGCACTGTTCCCCCCCCCCCCTTAAAGTAACATGAGATTAATGCAGTTGTCCTTTCTCCCTCCAGAGAGAGAAGAGTAACAGGCACAAAGGGATTTTAAGTTTTTTCTAAGAGGAAAGGTTTTTAGGTCAGCTTAAAGCAGCACCATAGTTGAATTTCTGATGGACAAGAAAAAACACCTTATACTAGATTAATACTTTAGAAGAAATGTTAGTACAAATATATGCTTTTTCTTTTTAAATATATTTCCTGGCTTTAGTCACTGAGAGAGCCTGAGAACAATGACATCTCCATAGCTGCGTGCACTCTTGGTGCCCAAGTCCTGGCTTCTACATCTTATCCTACAATAAAAGGGTTACTTGAGAAACGGCTGATCCCAGGGGTGGGGCAGGGAAAGTGCAAGGTCAGTCTGGAACACTGTGTGTGAAAGCAAGGGTGTGCTTAAGGATTGGTGTCAAAGGACACAGGAGCCAGGTTGAAGGGGTGCCCGACTAGCCACACCTGGGACAGTCTGCACACCAAAAAGAAGAAAGGCTGTAATGCAGTGTGAGGCAGTGATTAAAAGTCTGGTCTGTAATTGTTGGGGAGGGGGAAAGGGATGGACATAAAGATCTCTACAGAACGCTGACAGTAGAAATGTTAGAACGAGAAAAATCACAATTCTGCGACACTCTGATTCAGGAAGGTTTATTGATGGATCCTCAAACATTGAGATGTTTTTGGGAACTAAGAAATTCATGTGTCAAGGTATTACCCTGTAAGTTACTTATTACAGAGGGAAAAGGATACTCGTTTACAATGGGGAGATCTGGAGATGAGCACCCTAACCTACTGATTCAACAACATTGCTAATGATGCTGTAGGTTTTTTTAAAAAGCCTGATTTCAGGTAAGACCTCACCTACCTGGAGCTTGGCTCATGATAAGCTCTCTCAGCATCTAGGACATGGCACAGACACAGGAAATGACCTCAGCAGCCAGAACAGAAGGTACAAGGTATATGCAACGAAGCGGATGCACTTTACAGATTAAGAAATTCAGGGTCATTCTGTCTTAATTCTGAATGCAGTTCTGACCAGATAGCATCTCAGTCTGGCGGAGCTGCTCCCCCTGGGTGCTCCCAGTGGCCCAACTCTCCACCGCGCCCCCTCCCCCCCACTCTGCTTCCCCTAGAAGGCTCTTGGAGGGCAAGGAACACGTCCCATTTAGTTTTGCATCACTGGTGCTGACCACAGTGTTTGGCTGAACACATATTTGTTGAAGGAACAAATGTTTGATTAAATACATGAGCAAGTAAATAAAACCTTGGTTAGATGGTTTACAATTTTGCAGTTTATTTCCAACTTTGCAGTTTATCAGCACCCACAAATTAGAAAGAGGCAAGTGTTATAAAGGCTAAGTGTGCTGACAGCAGTGCTCAAATTTCAAACACTCTTAATTATAATGTAGGAAACAGGAAGACTGTAAAGTGTAGATTTGTATGTCTGCATGGTGCCTGGGGTCATTAGTTATAGAAGCAAAGTCATACATACCCTCAGGGAGTGTTGACCGTGTCCTACCCAGATATATTTTAAAATAAGAATGATTAATTTGGGGGTGACTTGAAAGTTTCGAGTATTCAAAGGGTAACTATTCAGCGGAGAGAATACCTATCTCACCTATGCGAGAGAACATTCCTGAGGATTCTAGAGAGGCGCTGATCTGCTTTACTTGTGATTCACATACGGGGCCCTCTGTTTCTGCAGAAGCCCACAGAAAGCACTGCTGGAGCACTGTGTCCAGGCCCACGGGCCAGGCTCTGCAAGTAGAGGGCAAGCCAACAGGGAGAGAAAACCGTGTGGAGCAGGGCAGGAGAGGCAGGGCGAGAACACGCTGACCTGGCAAAGAGCCTGCTCTGTGGGGAGCCACCAGCCTGCCTTGCTGGGGAAGCTGCTTTTGAAAAATCAAGTTACTTCAGACCTTTTTATAAGCAATATGTCATACTTTAATATAAAGAATGTCTCACAGAAAACAGATCAAAGACTGTCTATGATCAACTCGTCTTATTTACTAAAGACATACTAATGAAGCACCTACCATGAGCCATGCCATGGACTTGGAGATGCCCGCTCTCCAGGAGCTCAGGGCCTCGTAGGAGGTTAAGGCATCTAAGCAGCCATGGCTCTGGTCAGTGTTCTCAGGAACAAGAAGTGTTCTAGACTGCACAAGCAGAGCGTGTGATTCGGGTTGCATTCTGCCTGCCCCCCTCCCCTCCTTTGAGTGACTAAGTCTACCATCTCCCGGACGTCAGATGCCACTGCTCCTGGAGGCCAGGGCACCTGGAGCCCCTGCCACACAGCACCCACCAGCGGCCATGGTGTACAGTACTGCCCCCCAGCCATGGTTTGGCTTGCTGCACTTTCAGGTACCCACAGTCAACCGCTGTCAGAAATACTAAACAGAAAACTCCAGAAACAATTCATAAGTTTTAAATTGCATGCTTAGTAGCACGATGAAGTCTGGTGCCATCCCACCCGTCCCCCCTGGGATGTGACTCACTCCTTTGTGTAGTATCTCCACGCTGTAAGCACTTCCCACCCGTGAGTCACGGAGTAGCCATCTTGGCTATCCGACAGATTGTTGCAGGACCTAAGTTCAAGCAACCCTTATTTTACTTAATAATGTCACAGTCACATAACTTTTATCATAGTATATTAATTGCTCTATTTTATAATCAGTTATTAATCTCTTACTGCACCTAATCTAGGAATTAACTTTATCATTGGTATGCATGTATAGGAAAGACACAGTATATATGGGGGTTGGTACTCTGCGGCCCCAGGCATCCCCTGGGTGTCCTGGAATGCATCCCCAGGTGAAAGGGACTGCTTTAGTTATTTGTTTAATGCCTACTTCTCCTGTTAGGCAAACTCTGAGGCAGGAGTTGCGTCTGTTTTATTTATTGCTTTATGTTTCCATGCCAATCACAGTGCCTGACCCAGAGGAGATACTTAAAAAAGCCGTTATAATTCACAAAACAGGTCCTAGAAGAGGCGTCTTATCAAGGGTAAGGCTTCCAGGGGATGCTGGAGGAGCTGATGCCAACATCAAAGTCACTGCCAGAAGAGCCAGCAATACACACAGGAAACCAAACAGCAATCATCAGCCTCTCAGAGAGAGAGATCTCTCACTTGGCTTCCTTTCAAGATCATCTTCCATTATTACCTAGGCCCTTTAGCTATGGAATCAGCACAAGAGTTCAAGTGGGTAAATTCAACCAGTAAATGGTTAACTCTGAGTAGGAAGGAGCAAGGTGGTTTGGCCCAGGCTGTCCAAGACTCTGCCATGTTCATGGTCTCTTCTGAAGGAAACGGCCCTGCAGAAGGGACTTCCCTTGGGAGCACATGACCCCCGCTAACCCGGGGCCGTCCGCCCCCAGCCCATCAGCAGCTGTGAGGTGGCTGCTTGTAACAGAGCCGGGTTCATCAGACATACCCCTGTTCTTACACTTCCTGCCTGATCCGGCCTCATGTAAACTGTAACAAAAACATCTAAGGAATATAAGCAGATTACTTGTAAAACAGGGCTACCACAAATTATATTTTCAGGATACCATCAAATGTGGCTTGGGGAAAAAAAGCTGAAATGCCTGATAAGAAGTGAAAGCAGAAGGGGTCAAGGCAAGCCGAAGCCCTGTGCAAGGCCAGTTACGGGGAGGGAAACCATAAATAAGCAGAGGAAGCCGGCTGGGAGGGAACGGAGGGCCCCGGGCGGGTGCCGCGCGCTCTGAGCCTCACAGCGGAGGCCGGAGCTGCCGCAGCAATGACAGCAGTTATGGCTGTCCCAGTTCCAAATGCATGCAGCCTCACAGATGACCCGGTTTTTCCTTGAGGAAACAACATCCCTTGCTACCGACAGCCCAGCTTAAAGATGCTCGTGGCGGTCTGTTTTGCCTGTTCCATGGATTCTGTCACAGCTCAGAGCCGGCTCTTCCACCCTGGCACATCCGAGGCAGCTGCGGATCAGCCTGAGATGGCAGAGGTGAAGGCAACGAGCGTGGGGCTTGGTGTCCTCCGCTGTGGGCGGGGCAGGGCTGGTGGAGAAGACTGTACCAGCTACCGGAGGAGTCAGAGACCACCTTCTGCCCCACCCCACACGGTTCCTGACTGGGGGCGTGGTGCAGGCTGAGGAACTCAAGGATTGGAAAACAAATCTGGAAAATGTAGTAATAGATCCATTAAGTAATCAGCATTTAAAGTTTAAGATTAGAGGGGTTTTGAAATTCTGATTAAGTTGTTTGGAAAGAAACTGATAACAGAAAGAAAAATATCTGATGAATGATGATATGAGAGATTAGCACTAGTAACTGTGCATTTGTACCTTCTAATGCAAAAATGGGAAGAAATTAAAGAACAGAAGAGACATGGGGTTGATCTTAGTATCTTTAGAAGTTTAGAGCTTTAAAAAACATGCAATTAAGGGTTACACTAAAAAGCCAATTTTCAAAAGAATGTAAAGTGAGCTCTTCACACTGTGACAGGCTAGCTGTACCTTGATGTGGAAATAACTCACCCCCCACACTGGAACATGACTAACACACATGAAGAAATACTAAATACTGACATTTATAAAAATAAAGATGAAATAATTTCTTCATTATGTTTAATGATTTCATGTTTTTTTAGAATAAATAATAGAAAATACCCTGCAATGTATCACCCTCATTAGACAGTTAAGAACTATGTTTTAATTTATTTCCTTTAAAAATCTTACTGTCTTTTTTCAAACAACCATTCTCCAAAGTGTGCCAAGCTTTTGGGGGTGCCAAATATTCCTTTCCCACTTACCTGGGCCACTGTATTAAGGATATTACCAGAAACCTGTGCAGTGATCAATATCGGTATTTTCAACACTGATACAACACTTCCATGTAAGCTACCACTTGCACTGCAGTTTGTAAACTGACCCAATAATGTTCTTGATCCTGGTGTTAGACACTGGGGTCCTCAAAAGTGCCTTCCTGCTTCCTAAAGTGCCCCCAAGTCCATCCGTGGTTTCATTCTGTGCCTTCCTGTGCCTCTCAGCTCAGTGATGCTGATGGGAAAAACATTTGCATAACGCTTTTAAAGACAGTGCAGATACTTTGGCTACAATACAGATACAGATTCTTTTTCTTGCAGCCATCAAACATTTCAATTTTTTTTCAAGCTGCATTTGATGATGCCCTGAAAACATAATTAATGGTAACACTGCTTTACAAGAATCCCTTCTCCCTGAAGCTTTTCTCTCCCTCTCGAATCTTTCCTTTCAAAACAAGTTTCAGAAGCAGGAAAAAAAAAGACATAAATTCTGCACAAGTCCCTGTAATTCTGACTTTACCCACTGGATATGGACATGATTTATAATGCTAGTCTTTGAGTGTTGTGTCTTAATTAATGCCTGTAAGATTTGGGGTATAAATATGAGATTCTAAGACATTTTAACTATAGTAAAAAATAAAGAGCGGCCTGATTCATTGCCTTAGTGAAGCCAGAGCATCGCTGTGTCTAATGTCAATAATTAGTAGCTTGCGTAATGTCTATGGAAAATGCTACAACGTTTTGGGCATATGAGGCCCAATGAATTCAGAATGATGAAGCAAATAAAAGCATTGTGCTTGGCTTATCCTTTGTGGCCAGGGTTCTGATGGAATTCAGAAATTCTTCTCACATAATCTGCTGTATTGCATCTGCCAAAATCGTAAACAGAAGAGCTAAAAATATGACATTAATACTGTTGACAAGAACCACAGAGCCATTAAAAACATTTGCACGCGCGCACGCACACACACATTCAGGAAGCAAGCACACACTCTTTTAATCATCCCCTACTCTGAGAGCATACTCCCTTCACCCTTGGGTCTTCACTCAATTCAAAAGCCCAGAGAGGCAGGATGTGAGCAAATGGCTGAAGGCAAGAAAGGTACAAACTTCAAGTCATGAAGTAAGTCCTGGGAATGTATTGTACAGCATGGTGACTGGAGTTAATGCTATGTTGCATATCTGAAAGTAGATCGTAGAAGTACTCATCACAAGAAAAAAACTGTAGCTATGCGTGGTGGTGGACGTTAACTAGACGTACCGCGATGATCAGTTTGCAATACATACAAACACCGAATCACTGAGCAGCACACCTGAAATATGTTATATGTCAGTTATACCTCAATAAAAACCAACCCCCACAGAACAACTGAAGTGTGGCAGAAAATGCATCGCATTTACTTTGATGAGTTGTTTGTGGATAGATCTGACGTTACTTCCTTGTACCCTTTACCTTGGCAAATAGATTTTATTTTTTTAGCTGAGTGAACAAGCACTGCTGAATGAAGAAGTATGAGAAGCCAGCGCTGGGGGAGAGGGTGCGGGGCTGGACTGATGAGAAGGGAGAATTCCCACAGGAAGAGGACCTTCTGAGTGGCCGCAAAGACACCAGAGCCTCCTCACTGCGGCACGCCCGACAGCTCCCACAGTTCTGATCGCAGAGAATTCAAGATCCAATCCTTTCCATCGGAACTGGCACTGCTCCTTCACTTTGTGGGGGTGGGGGGGGCAGAGGGAGGAAGCACTTGGTGGCCAGTCCAGATGGAACGTGAATGGGATTCCATGGTGCCCTGCTTCATGAGACCATTAAGAGGCTGGCTCTTTTGTGCTGAAATTAGTCCGCAGCCCTCAGGGTTCTGTCCCGCTACAGCAACCAGTGGCAGAGTTCAGAACTTCTTTTTTGCTACTTCAGTGTCAGCTCATCAAAGTGTGCGGATTCTCTTTTGAGCAGCTTGGGGTACTTCCTCCACCCAAGCATGAGCAGCATTCCGGATGTGGAAGGCCCTGGGCCTCCTCCATCTGGCCCCTCAGGAGGTCGCGGGTAAGAGCAGGGGCCCTGCAGCCAGGAGCCCCTTCCCAGGAGTCCTGGCTCTGCTACTGGCAGGTGGCGTGGCTTTGGTGGCCACCTGGATTTGTGTTCAGGAGGAAGAGCAGAGCCCAATTCCCAGACTTGGGCAGAGCACATGAGTGGGTAACGGAAAGCTCTTACACGAGAGCTTGGCACACAGTAAGCACTCAATAAATGTTAACTTACATTATTATTACTCAGCAAATGAGATCTGACTCTACTAATGATGAGATTCCCCATTATGATGAGATAAGGACACAGATTCCCCATTTCCTAGATACTAGCAAAATAAAAACTACACTGCTGAAATAATAAGGAAATGAGACTATTTTATTTAAAGAAAATCTTTAAGAAATGTGTTAACTGACAACCTATCAGCGGCCTCCAGGGCACAGGGTCCCCGTCTGTGCACCCTCTATCGTGAAACCAGTGTGCCACAGCCCAGGTCTCTCTGCTGCTTCTTAAACGACCCCATTCATTCATCCACACAGCAAGTGCTTCCTGAACCCCTACTGCATATCCGGCAAGCTACAGGCACTTGGATAAAACAATGAACAAAACACAGGAGATGCCTGTCCCTGTGGAGTTTCCATTCTAATGGAGGGAATTAAATTCTAAGCAATAGCATAATAAATTACTAAGTGACCTAGTAAGCTAGAAGGCAAATGCTGTGGCAGGGAGAAAAGGCAGGCAGGGGTAAGGAGTGCTGGGTAGGGGGTGGGTAGGTGGCAGTTTTAAATCGGAACTTTAGGGAAGGCCTGAGTGACCACCATGGGTCACATCTCTAGCTTCTGATCTTCCCTCAGACCCACAGGACTTCCAAGGCCACACTCAGCCCCAGACACTCAGAAGGACAGGGGTCAGGAACACTAAGTCCTCCAGGTGGGATTCTAGCCCCGACGCAAAACGGCAAGATCCACACCAGGCACGTGTGGGGTCATCTTGGCTCAAAGGCTCAATCACATGGAAGCCAACCAGCATCTCAACCACTCCACAGTCACACCTTACAGGGTGCCCACGGTGGACGGGCCAGCTGCAGGCGTGACCTCTCTTCTCCAAGGCCTCATTGAGAAAGTCAGATTTGAGCAAAGACCTGAGGGAGGTGAGGAAGCAGGCCTGCTAGGCAGCCATTCCCAGCATTCCAAGGCGGAGCATTCCCAGCAGAGGGAAGGCTGACTGCCGGGGCAAATGCCCTCCCCTCTTGCTTGGAAGCCGTGGCCACAGCAGGAGGACAGAGGTCTGAGAGGTGCTGGAGGCGGCAGGTCACTCGGGCGCTGGCAGGAGGTGGGCTCTCATTCCCAGGGGAAAGGGAAGGTGCCTTGGGGTCTTGAGCAGAGGGGGACACGATCTGACTTCAGCTGTAACTGCTGTGTGGGAGCAGACTGCAGGGCAGGTGAGGACAGGCACAGCTGCCGGGCCAGTTCAAAGGCCCTGCAGCCAGCCCCCTGGGTATGAGTGGTGAGTGCTCGAGACAGTTTTGTTTCCGGTAGAGCACAGTTTGGAAACCCCTATTATACACCCTATTTGGCAGGCACCAAATGTCCAGCCATTTTATACAACCTACATTTTGTAAGCTCAACAGCAACGAAGACCTTCTGTGATCAATAGCAACAGCTACTGATTCCAAGGAGAGGACTGAAGGAAAAGTTGGCAGTGACTGCAACCATGAGTCAGCTGGTGTCCCTCCCAATCCACGGCGCAGGGGTCAGCACACAGTACGATAACTAGCTCTGCCTGGGACAGCAAGCCAGCGAGTGAGCTACGCTGGAAGTCAGGGGCCAGTGAGGGTGTGGCGGCTGCTGCCCTGGGAGCTGCTCGTGGGGCCTGCAGGCGCCCCTTCCTGACCAGGGGTCCCCAAGCCTGTCCCTGTGATGGGCAAGAGGGCCTGACCCCACTGAGCACTCCAGCCAGCGTGAGCTTTCATGGACTGAGTTACTTCTGCCCTGGTTACTGTCCCTGCCGGAGACGAGTGCTTATTTTTAGCCATCATGTGATTCTCCAGTATTTTCCAGGCTCTGCTTGAGTCATTCTGGTTTCAAGTATTTTTCATAGGGGGAAATGCAGGAAAAAACTCATCTTGAAATGGCTCAAGTATTAAAAATTCTAAATTTTATACACTTATATGAACATGGTATGGATTTCTTTTGATAAACTTCTGACTTCACACCTCTCATGTCTTGGTAGAAAATTAAGTGTGCTTTAAAACACGTTAGGTGTCAACCAATCACCACCTTAGTTCAAAATTTTTGTTTTTAAATTATTCTCAGAGCAATTTCTAGAAGTGGTGGGGTTCCCTCGTGCCCATGAGAACAATACATAGCAGATTCCCAACAGTGATTTGGGGGAGCATCCCCTTGCCAGTTTACTGCAGCACTGAGCAAAGGCCACAGGTGTAACCATGACAACGACACCTGGGTATCACCATGCTCCCAGCACATGGCAGTCATTCAGGCAAAAAGCTTACAAACTAAGATGCTCATTTTGGGGAACACAAGTCCTTAGTTACTTTATACTGTTCAGAGTCCCCATTTACTTATCACTGGCAAGACCAGAGTTTTAGGTCATCTTTCTGACAGCTGTAAGTCTGCTCTCCCCCATTAACACACAATCTTACCCAGACTCCCTTGCAAAGAGAGACATACAGAGGCCACAGAGCAGGTTGGGGCTCAGGCCAAGTGACAGCCCGAGCAAAACCCCACCAGAATCATCTACTTTCCTCTGCTCTGGGTGGCTCCTGCTCCAGAGGTGTCTGCCTCCACCACCCAAACACTGTGCAGGAAACTGGTACAGCATTTGTTCTCGGCTTCCTCCTCCGTTACTCTCGTATCCAATCACTGTCAGTTGTATGGACTGTACGTCTGTAACATCTCTGTAACCCACATGGCCACACCTCTGTTTAGGCCACCCTTCTCTCCTACATGATTTGCTGCAACAGCTTCTTAGTTAATTTTCTGGATCATAATTGTACCCCTTCCAGGTGCTCTCTATACCACAGTGCAAATCAGTATTAAAAGCCTTTCAATGACTCCACTCGGTCCTCATTAGAAAGTGTGACCCTCCCAACACATCCCACAAGTATGACCAGGAGGGAAGCTCTACCTCCTGGTGGTCCCACCTTTTGTAGCCCCCTCCTATAGTATGAGTGGGACCTGTGACTTGCTTTTAACCAACAGAGTATGGCAAAGGTGATGGGATGTCACACCTATAGTTATGGAACTTTTTACATGATGCTTTGCTGGCACACACACTGGAGAGACTCTCCCTGCTGTTCTCGAAGAAGTAAGCTGCCATGTACTAAGTACCCATGTTGGGAAAAAACCCACACGGCACGGAACTGTAGGTGGCCTCTAGAACTGAGATCAGCCAGTAAGAAACAGAAGCCTCAATCCTGCAGCCTTAAGAAAATTGCCAACAACTTAGACCTTCCCCCACTTGAGCCTCTGATGAAACGCAGCCCCAGCAGATACCCGGGTGGCAGCCTGGTGAGACCCCCCAAGCAGAGAACGTAGCCAAGCTGCGCCAGGACGTTAGGAGCTGTGGACAACACATCTGCGCTCTTTTAAGCTGCCAAATTTGTAGTACTTGTTTTTGCAGCAACAGAATAGGAATATGACCTCTTAACCCTTTATCCAGGGCCCTGCTCACCTCTGCAGCCTCATGTCTCAACATTCACGCAGAACAGAATACCCTTCATTGAAAACAGCACATTCTCTTTCAGCTTCAACATTCTGTTCCTTCTGTTTGCAACAGTCTTTTCCATACCATTCACCTGGCACACTTCTACTCAACAAGTCTTGGTGAACCTCAGTTTAAAAAACAACAATAGCAACAACAAAACCTTTCTAGAATACACAAGACCAGCTTCAGCTGATCTTCCTACACTTACTTGACTGCTACTGTCTATTTATTGTCAGGTTTCCTCCCCAGGCTTCGACGTCCCTGAATCGCTGTTTCTCCAAAATCTCCTCCTGTGCCTTAACAACTATTTGTTGAAACACTAAATGAACAAGAATTCAAGTTAAGCTTTCACAAAAGAGCAAGGAATCCCATAAATAGAACCGGTGGTTTCCGAACTATGGTGACATGCGCTGTGCTGTTTCCCAAGCTACAGTGCAAGGGGCCCCTCAGGGGATGGAGATCATTGGTGAGAACTTCAAAAATATCCATGTGTTGGCTTAAGTACTACATCTGGATCCAAATGGACATTGTAGCAATTCAATTTAAATCAATTCAACAAATACTAAATAGGCAGTTGGGAAGCAACGAGTGAACAAAATGGAAGTAGCTGATAGTTTAATTCACCCAATTCAAAGGAAGTCTAGAAAATTCTTCAAGTCAAAATTGTTTTCTATTCCCAGTGACAATGAAAGGCACCAATAATAAACATAGATTCACTGGTGATCTGATATTCTGCTCATAGAAACAATAATGCTAAGTAACTGTCCTTTTTTTTTTTTTTTTTTTTCAAATTGTCCCAAGGATAAGTTTATTGATTTGAGAGAGAGAAACATTGATTGGCTGCCTCCCATATGCACCCTGACTGTGATCAAACCTGTAGCCAAGGTATGTGCCCTGACCAGGAACTGAACCTGCAACCTTTTTTTTAACGTACAGGACAATACTCCAACCAACGCAGTCACCTGGCCAGGGCCTAAGTCACTTCCTTTTGATGCCAGACAAGTTTTACTGTGAGGCTGAGAGGCCAAACATCAAATTATTATACCTATGGAGACAGAAGGGATGATCCATCACAGTAATATGTGGGGTTTAGTTGCAAAACCAAATGATATTTCAACATACTGCATTGGCCAAAAAGTCCGTTTGGCTTGTTCCATACCCAGGCTCTAGTAGCACTTAGTTGTCTTGAACTTCACTCGAAACAATTCTGTTAGATTGTTTGGTGACAGCTGTCTTATCGGAGTGCACTTAAAAACCTTACCAAAATTGGTGAATTTTTGTGTAGCCATTTTAGTATTGAGGATGGAAGAAAATATGCAACATTTTTGGCATATTATACTTTATTATTTCAAGAAAGGTAAAAATGCAACTTAAACACAAAAAAATTAAAAAGATTTATGCAGTGTATGGAGAAGGGGCTGTGACTGATTGAATGTGCCATAAGTAGTTTGTGAAGTTTTGTGCTGGAGATTTCTCGCCAGACAATGCTCCATGGTTGGGTAGATCAGCTGAAGTTGATAGTGGTGGAGGCATTAATTGGGAACAATCAACGTTCTACCACGCAGAAGCTGGCATACCCAAAATATCCAAATCAGTAAAGTTACTGGTGAAAATGAAAAAATGTGTCTGTTTATTTTACAGAAAAAAACCATATGGACTTTTTGGCCAACCCAATACGAGAATGACCGAATGCTGGTTATAAAAAGACCCAGCGTTGTTTAAAGAGGGCACAGAGGGTTTGCTTCCCAGGTGCAGGCGCCACAACGAGGGCCATCCACCCTTATCTGCAAAGTCCTGGGTGCAGGGACAGCGTGTGGCATGCTTAAATACATGCCAGCTTTGTCTGAGGGGCTTACTCTTCACTCTGACATCACCCAGACCATCCACTCAGACAACTGTTTGATTTGAAGGATTAAGAAATCAGAGATTAGCAGTCCTGCTAATCTAGAGCTCAGTATTCTGGGCTTCACACACATTTCTGTTTTGGAGATGTTAAGAGGCCTGGTATAAGCAGCTTTACTGTTGCTGCATTTATAAATGTTAATAAAATATAATATCCCCCACCCAAGAACCTGTAGCAGGGATGAATGCAAATGTTTTTGAACTTTTAAACATTATTACTACTTTAAAAAATAGATGCTGTCCAAAGACAAGAGCACATGTCCTGCTTTCAGCCTTTCCAACACTGCAGAGCCTCTCGTGTGCTCTGAACGCTATACAATTTGAATTTGGTTTGTGAAAATTCACTGTGGTTCGGTACAGTGTGGAGAGGAGAAAAGGACATGAAACAAGACCAAGTCACACAGTCAAGTTTCAAATTTGGGTTCAATTAGTAAATCATCTGTCAAGGATGTGGTCTCAGAAAGCAAATGAATGGGGCAGAAATGAAAAATGCATGGCTCTTCCCAGGAAGAAGCCCCTGGGCTCCTGCACAGGCAGTGCCAGAAGGTTCCTGTCTGAAGCTCCTGAATTCTTCATGACTCTTTGCTCCTGTCTGTACCTAACATTCCAATCCCACAGGTATTTAGTATCCTGGCAAGGCAGAGCGCTTCTTACATTTTGTGCTGTGGTTTTGTCCTTATAGGTAGAGACATGCGGTTTCAGTTATTCTTTATGGAGAAGGGCATCCCAATACTTAGCAATGTACCTTATCTATCTTACATATGGTAGGTTTGTAACTGGGGAAACAAAACCACCAATACCCCTCTCTTTCCATGGAGTAGGGGATGTCCCCTAAGAATTTAATTAGGTCATTATAAGTGTTTCTTCTCATTTTCTCCAGGTCTAAATGTAGGTAAGAGAGCAGCCAACAACTGGTATGCAGCTTAGCAATGGGATGGTTTCTTAACATGAGCAGGCCAAGGGGATGCAATGCTGACACAGGGCAGGGATGGAGTGAAAGATAGAAACATGGTTCACATATTAAGGAGAAGTGCTAACCTCTATTTAAAAAGATGTCTTGTTAATTATGGGTCTGGGTAAGAAAATTACATCTTTGTTTTGAGCTGTTCCTACATGGTCTTTTAAAATCAACATCTGATCCTTAAAGGAGCGAGTAGGGATGTGGGTAATCCAGTATGTGGTTAGGTGGCTGGGGACCGTGAGATAGCAGCGTCACATAGGTACACACTGGGGAGCTGTAAGAATACACAGGCATGACGTGTCTTGATAGGAAGACCATGAAGGGACAAGAAGGTGCCTGTGCCTCTTGCATCTTGACAATAATAAGGAAAAGGAAGTCCTGCCTAAAGGCGCAGGCTTGAGTGGAATTTAACTTCTTGCATACCTTCACCTGGACTCCAACTGAGTTAAGTGTCTGTGAAATCAAAAACATCAACACTTCTTGGTGCAACGTAACAAAATCCAGAGTCTCCACAACATGACATCACAATGTCTAGGATGCAACCCAAAATTACTCAACATATGAAGAGCCAGGAAAGTGTCATTTGTTCTCAGAGGAAAAGATGACCTACCGATGACAACCGTGAGATGGTCAGAAGGTGGGGTTAGCAGACAGGAACGTCAAAGCCGCTATCATAACCACGCCCAGGGGAGTGGAGTGCGCTTGCAATACATGGGAGGCAATCTCAGCAGGAAAAAATGGAAAATTTACAACAGAAAAAATAGTTGGAACTTTAAAAAAGCTCAATAGTAAGATGGAGATAATGGAGAAAAAGAGGGTAAACCTCCAGATCTAGTAATAAAAACCATCTAATTTAAAGGAGAGAGAGAGAGAGAACTACCAATTTGTACTTAATTGCTCTGCCTTTTTTACCCCAGTTCTCCAATCTTCCTCCCCTCTGGCAGCAGTCAGTCTGTTCTCTGTATCTATGAGCCTGTTTCTATTTTGCTTGTTTATTTTCTTTAGATTCCATGTGTGAAATTATGTGGTATTCATCTTTCTCTGACTTACTTCACTCAGAATAATACCTTCCAGGTCCCTCCATGCTATTGCAAGAGGTAAGATTTCATTCTCCTTATGGCTGAGCAGCATTCCTGTGTACATTTGTACTGTAGCTCTTTTATCCACTCATCTACTGATGGGCACTTGGGTTGCTTCCGTATCTTGGGTATTTGTAAATAACATTGCAATGAACACAGGGGAGCATATATCGTTTTAAATTAGCGTTCTGGGTTTTTTTCAGCTATATACCCAGAAGTGGAATTTCTCGGTCATAATATAGTTGTATTTTTAATTGTTCGAGGTAACTCCATACTGTTTCCATAGTGGCTGCAACTATCTGCATTGCTACCAACAGCGCACTGAGGGTTCCCCTTTCTCCACATCCTTGCCAACACTTGTTTATTGGTGATAGCCATTTTGAAGGTATGAGGTGATACTGTGGCTTTAATTTGCATTTCTGATGACTAGTGGCACCGAGCATCTCTTCATGTTTATTGGCCATCTGAATGCCCTCTTTGGAGAAGTATCTGTTCAGGTTCTCTGTCCATTTTTTAATTACATCGTTTCTTCGGTGTTGAGTTGTATGAGTGTGCTGCATGTACAGTACAGCACAGGGAATACAGTCAATAATATTGTAATAACCGTGCTCGGTGCCAGGTGGGTGCTGGAAATATTGGCGGGGGCACTTTGTAAAGTATATGACTGTCTAACTACTATGTACACCTGAAACTACTACAAAATGATATTGAATGTAAACTGTAATTGAAAAAAAAAAGAGAGAGAGCTAGAAAAGCATCTAAGGAACCTGTGGGCTAATTTCAAAGGCTCTACCGTACAGATAGAAGGAAGCCCCGAAGGACAGCATTGAGAGAGTGAAGCTGATGAAAACACCTGAAAAAATAATGGCTGAAAACCTTCCAAATATGGTAGGAGACATAAACTTACGGATTTAAGATGTTTAATAAACTCCAAAACAAGATAAATTCAATGAAAACCATGATTAGGCACATCACAGCCACACTACTGAAAACCAAAGAGCGAGAACCTTGAATTCAGAGCAAAACAGCATTTTCTGCAAAGGGGGAGCATGGTTAGAACGAGCGTGCAGTTCTCATCTGTGGGGGCTGCAGAGAGCGGAGCAACAGCTTTAAGATGCTGAAGGAAGAGGGAAAGAAGGAAGGAAAAGATCAGCCTGAATTCTTTGGGGAAATAGTTTTTAAGAATGAAGGTGATGTAAAGATATTGGCAGAAAAAGGAAAACTAGAAGAAGTTGTTGCCGCTGATCTGCTCTATAAGGAATGCTAAAGAAAGTTATTCAGTCTGGAGACAAGTAAGATCAGCAGAGAACTCAGATGTTCGGGAATGAAGAACACTGGAAATAAGAATATAAAAAATAAACCATTCTTCTCTTAATTTCATTAAAACACAGATGATTGTATAAAGCAGCACTGCTTAATAGAAATATAATGTAAACCATGTAATTTAAAATAGTCTAGTAGCAACATTAAATTTTAAGATATTAATATTAATATATGTAAAATATATAAAGTATAATTTCTACAGGTAATCAACATAAAAATTATTAGATGTTTTATATTTTTTCACACTCAGTCTTTTAAAACCAGCATGAATTTTGTACATATAGCACATTTCAACACAAAATAAGCCCATTTAAAGTGGTTCAAAACCACTGTATTAAACAGTATTGATTTAAAACAAAGGCTTTAACATTTTCTTATGGTTTATAATGTATGCAGATGTTATATATACATATATGCATATATATACATATACACATACATATATATGCACATACATACATATATATATATAAAAAACAGAGGACAGTGAAGGGAAGGGTTGCCAGGATTCCACATTATACATGAAGCAGTATATTAATTTAAGTAGAATGTGAAAAGATAAGACTGACTCTCTCTGTGTACACACACACACACACACACAGAGTAATCCTTAGAACCACTAAAGATATTAATGCAAAGAGGCACAGTTAGAAAGGCAATAGATAAGATGGAATGCTAAAATATTTAAAAAATTCAGAGGACAACAGGAAAGAAGAAACAGAAAAACACAGGAAGGACAAGCAGAAAACAAATGATAATATGGCAGATCTAAATCCAACCAAATCAATAATTACATTAAGTTGTAATGGACTGGATACTCCAATGTCCAGAGATTATCAGAACGAATAAAAATGCCAGACCCAATTATAGGCTGTTTACAAGAGACATACTTCAAATAATAAGGACAAAAGTAACCTGTCACGGAGAAAGATAACACCATGCAGACAGTAAGCATGAGAAAGCCAGAGTGGCTCTATTCAACCAGGTAGACTCAACTTCAAGACAAAGAGTATTACCAAAGATAAAGAGGGACTCCATAAAATGCAAAGGTGAACTCATCAGGATGACTTAATAATCATACACATGTGTGCACTTAATAACAGAGCCTTAAATACAGGAAACAAATTGCGAGCATTAAGGGAGAAACAGACAATCCACAATCAATGCTGTCTTCTCAGCAATCAGCAGGACCAGACAACAAAAAGATCAGTAAAAACACAGAGGATCTGATAACACTATCCACTCGCTACCCTGATCTGATATTTCTAAAATACTGTACAACCAACAAAGTAGAATCTGTATTTTCATGAACATGTGGTACATTGACCAAGAAACACCATATTCTGGGCCATAAACTGAAGATCAGAACAGGGAGAAGAACCACTATAAACTGCAACGTTTCACTGCCTCTCCTAAAAAACAAAACTTTTGGGGAAAGTAAAAGCAACTCTTCTTTCCCTATAGAGGGTGACAGGTGATGCTTACTTCAATTGCAGGTGCTCAAGAATGCTCAAACAACGCTGAACGAACAGATCAATATACTCGGACACCTTGCTCCGGTTGTGTGAACGGCCTCGGAGCCAAAAAGTAGAGACAACTGAAAATGAAAGTACTCAATATTCGATACAGTTTTTGAAAAATGCAGGATTTATTTAAATCTATATTTATGAGTTTAATTATCATTGTTCAAATATCTTATTCTATTATATTTCTTAGGTTGTTTCCTTTTGGAAACCATTTTTCTAGTATTTCTATTAATCTGGTTTTAAATCTGGAACACTGAAGTCCCTAAGGAAGAGAGAAAGCTTAGACTCAATTTCCATGGCAACTCTAAATCCATCACACTATATTTGTATATGGGAGTTTGATTTAAATATATTAATATATGTGAATTTGCAATGTGTCTAAGCTGTGGTTGCTATAGGAACTGCACCTTCAAATTTCCTTTTAGGTTTAGTTAAGTGCTCACACATAAAAACTGATCCCCTAACAGCTGTCTCGAGTTGCAGATATGGCTCAGAGCAATAAATCTACAAAGACTACGACTCTTGATGATATATGCACTTACTAGCTATCTATCATTATGAACATGTATATTTTAATACATGCTCCTTGTTGGTATATCAAAACCAATTCAAGATGCATCCTGCCAGCGCCGATAGGATAAGACTCACCAGGCAGCTCTGCACACTCACATGGCAGCCCCTAGTTGTGCTGAAGCTGCTCCGGTCTAGGGAAGTCACCCGACCACACGCAGACACCACGTGGGCTCTACGGCTTCTCTGAATCCACAGAACACCCAGGGTCTGTACGGAAATGGCAGAGAAATCTAGCAGATTGTCACAAAACAGACCACACCAAATACATGGAGTGTGACCATTTTATGCACATGCAAATGACCTGTGGTACATGGCTACACACGAGTCTCTATGTCATAAACAGAGTTTCCTTGCCGATGCAGACGGTCCTTTCTTAACCATCAACATGTGGATCACCCAGTCCATGATCACTTTTTCACTTCAATACATTCCCTTTGCCAACGATGCTCTGGAGCTTCCACTTAGACACGTTAATTTTAATACTAACCTAAGGAAATACCTTGGGAGAGAGAAATCCACTGCAAAATGAATCAAGTATTCCAAAGCCAAAATAAAAAAAAACAATTAACGACCATCTTTTCTCCCACTTTTGATTATACCAACCATTGCTTGTTTCCACTAATGGAGGTAATTCAGAAACGACCAAGCTCAGAGGTGGGAACAGAAATTACTGCTGAATGCTGCCGACCCGGCACCACTGCGAGAGAACGGCGACAGCGCCATGTGGGTTTCCCAGACAGCTGACCCCCACCCTTGTCAACCACTTTCATTTGCCTTAAATTTTGGATGGACAAAATTGCACTGTATGATGAGGATGGCCTTTGGTGGTTTCAGACCAGAGGTGGGGAGCCGGGTTGAGAGACTGTGGAGTAGCTCATGGGGGAGACGGTTACAAATAGAAATGAAAGAGAATCTGAAGAGTTGGAAGGGAACCTTGAGGGCAGCTGAGATGCGTGGAGTTATCAGATGCCGCAATAAAGAGCTCAAGCTTCTGGGCTCTTCATTACGGCTTTGATAAGTATCTGTGGCTCTTCTTGTACTCTCTACAGACATCAGCGTACTCCTTGCCCCAGTGAGTTATGTTCTGAGAAGCCATATGCCCATGTTTGTTACAATTATTCAGCGTGTCCAAGTTAAGAAAGAGCAAACAGACGCCAGATAAATATCCTAGGAACCCTCTTGTGTGTGCAGAGTCAAGTGTATGGATTTGCAGCAGATTTTACAACGCCTATTCTGATTCAAAGAAGACATTTTGGCTTACTTTTTATTTTTTTACTATATTCCCGAGAGTTGGATATATGACCTTTAGAAAAATGAGGTCCTTACTGTACTCATAGGGCCCTTTCTAGTGTAGCTTTTAAAACCATGTTCTGCATGTAATGTATACCTTGCTGTAATTTTTTCCATAGTTTTACTACCCCACAATGTTCAAGAGTCACAATATATTTTGTCAAAAAGGGTAAGACCAATTTGGATTCTGCAAATATCCTTTCTCCCTGTTGAAGGCCAATGAGGTAAACATGGATGAAGTAGCAGGAACCCATGTCTCAGGAATTACTGCCTTCTGGAACATTAAAAACCAAATTTATTTTCTGTTGACATTAATGAATTTCCTGAACTTTAAGATCTGGAAAAAAAAATACATGTCTCTTTCAGGTTCATGGACATTCTTTCTACCAAAATGGCACAAGTGGCTCTGTGGCTTTCGTGAAGACAGATGAGGGAATTCCTAGAAGACGAGGCCCAGGCAGCCTAAGGACAGCTGTTTGAGGGAGTCGAAGGGCTGCTGCCAATTTGAGGGCGCAGTGTGACTGCGGAAGACAAATATTCTGAGGCCTGTCCAATTTCACTACTTAAAACTTGAAAAAGCGGCCGCTGAGTTTCAGTGTCATTAACGGCTACAGAAGACCACCTGACGATGAGAAACAACAGCCACCTTTGGTTTTCTCACCCTCCTGCCCTCCCACCCCACCCTCCTGCCGAATCTCTAACCGCAAAACACCCACCACTCCTCTTTCCCAGCTCCTGGGCTGATGCAAGTTTCTGACAAAAGTTCAAGGCCGTTGTAAATTTTTGTTCCCCAAACTCCTTGTGGCTTAATTTTTATCCAACTTCTTCTCAGTACTTTTGCTCCAAAAAAAATAGATATTCCCTTTCCTCTCTAAACCTCCACTGATGCCCTTGACCTCATTTTCCCCCTCCACCTTCAGGTTCATGCTCCGCCAATTTCCCCACCTTTTTCCTACTTTCAATTATTCCTTCTCCATGGACCTTTCTCCCATCTTACAAACCTGCTCCCTGTGCTTTGTCCTAAAAGCAAACAAAAACAGATCAAGGACATTACCATTCTCCTTCCAGGCTTACTTCCTGAAGCTACTGTCAGCTTTTTACCGACATCAACAAAATGATTTTATTTTTCTCAGTTTTTTTCCTGACGAATGTGGGGAAGGTGGAATCTGCTCTTACCGCATCACATTCACACTTGTCAGGTCATGCCCTTGTTAAGTCACTGCAATCTAGGGGCATGCAATCAGCATTTTAACAGACCAGTTCTCTGAAGGATTATTAGTTGCTTCCTAGGAGTCAGATTTCTTCAGCCTATTTTCAGGCCTCATCCTATTTGATCTCTCCACAACTAATACTCGGCACTGTTGGAGACCGCTCTCTCTAGAAATATCCTACTGTTTGTTCTCTGGTCCTGAGCTTACCTGGTTTTCCCCTGGTGTTCATCTTTTTCTCAGCTTCCCCTTTTTTCTCTTGTCTCTTCAACGTATGCATTCCCAAAGGTCTGCGCTCAGTTTATTTCACATACGTTCATTCTCCCTATAGTTTCAAAACTGGATTTTTAAGTGGTCTCAATTTCCTTCCTCTAATTCCTCAACCCACTCCTGGTCGCATTGTTCCACGGAGTAACCTCCATGTTTAGAAATCCAAGGGACTCTCCCAGTCCTCCTTGTACTCGACCCCTCAGCAGACTTAGATGCTGTTGGCCACTCTGCCCCCTTCCTTCTGCTTCCCTGGTATGTCATGCCCTCATTTCCTTCAGTCTTTCTGGCATCTTCCCTGCTCCTATGCAAGCCCTTCCTTTTCCACCCAAATGTTAGTGCTAGAGCTCCTCATGGCCCTCAACCCTCCTCCCTCAGGGCTCGTTTCCAGCTTCAACTGCATGGACACATGCAAGACCTGCAAGTGTTT
This sequence comes from Anoura caudifer, assembly GCA_004027475.1. Taxonomy (NCBI): domain Eukaryota; kingdom Metazoa; phylum Chordata; class Mammalia; order Chiroptera; family Phyllostomidae; genus Anoura; species Anoura caudifer. Next base: position 60,184 of record PVKU01002382.1, read on the forward strand.
ACCTCTAGCCTGCACTCCTCTGCATTCTAGACACGTGCATGCACTGCTTAATATTAGCATTGCCATAAACATTTCTAACCCACCCTGACTGGAGGTGGGGCAGAAATAAGGAATTTGTATTATTTACAAAATAAAGGTTACTGGTTTGGGGGACACAAATGGTTTCCGAGGATTTTGTTAACTGTCCGGTACCACAACTCAGGTTTGTAGTAATGACCCTAATTTTCAGAGAACACTTTGCTTGGTGAGGTCTGTTTCTTCAGGTGAGAATGTTTAATATATTTTAGAAAGGTTTTATCTACAAAAGTTTAAAAAACTTTAAAGTTCTAGGTATTATCCTCAATGACTTCACTTTTGGACAAAGCTAGATAAATGAGTCTTGCTGAATTTCATCACATAAAAATTGGCATTAACCCTTATAAGAGATAGGCTGTAGATTTCATGAATTGTCTTTGAAAGATGATTCATACTAGAAAAGCATAAATCAGTTCATATTCTGGTATGTACTGCCAGCAATGAAGCAGTACAAATATTTCAGTGAAAATCTGAACAGACTTGAAATTTCTCAGAAAAAAAATACGAAGAAAATGAAATCTATCCCTAAAGTACTATATTAACACACAGCTTCAGTGACTTAAAGTGAGTAGCTCTGTCTTTTCAATAGTTAAATCATGACTGTTAGACTTATTACAGAGAGGTCACTGCAAGGAAGATGAATGTGGTCAAACAGACAACAATAAAAACTGTCCAGAAGTATTAAGATACTGACCGCTGGGAAGAATCAATTAAACACAGCCAAGCGCAGGAGGGCCGGAGCCATTTTCTAAAATGAAAGTGACTCCGCTTTCACTGCTACTGTACCTGCCGTGGGGGAGTTTGCATGGTGAGACTTTTTTGGCAGGTTGAAGATCTGTTCGCCAGGGTCGGGGGGAGGAATTGCATCTTGCCCTTGTCGTGCTTCTACAGGATCATACTCCTTCCCATCGTAGTTAGCATCATAGAACTTCTTAAACCACTGAATGAAATCCAGGTTGTCCTGGAAACGCCCTTTCACTAGCTTCTCCACTGGAATTACCTGCAATATAAAAATCACTGCGTAAGTCGCCAGCGTAGGGTTTGTTAGTGTGTCGTACGATTGAAGTGGCCCCTAAATACAACCGTTTCCTACGTGCCTGCAATTCATGACTACCGATCTCTCTCCCAGCTTTGTAGCCAGCTATATTCGAGAATTCATATAATTTTTCATCATATTAAAAAATACACTGAAATGTTATAGTTGGTTCTTTTGGAATATTTAGTAATTCTCAACAACCTGACAAAACAAGGAATACCCTTAGCTGTCAAGAAGGGCTGGTTCTCTTTATAGTATGTTTATTGCCAAAGCATTGCCCCCCAGAACATGGGCCTGGGATGTCGTGCTGCTACAAGATGGATGGGCTTTCCTTATTTCTTTATAGCACTTGGTCCAGTTGTGTTAGAATAAACTCTTGAAAGGACTATAGCTACAGAGAGGGTAAGTAAGACTCAAATCAATGCAAATAGATACCAATCTAATGGTTCATAGTGAGCTTTCACACAGCTTATTAGCAATGTAGAGAGAGGGGCACCAAAACAACTAACCACACAATAAAGAAGGGCCCAGTAATTCTTGGGGTGCCCAGGAGCTAATGTGCCATGGGAACGCAGAGCAATAGAAATGGAAACTGACTGGGGCAGTAATGGAAGGCACTCTGGAGGAGGAGGTGCACAGCATTCACCTCAAGTTCTGAGACTAGTCTCTCCTTTTTCTTTCCTATCGGCAACTTAAAAGCCAATCAGTATTCCCTCCAGGGGTCTTACAGGAACCTTCATTTTATTTCAGAAAAATACGTGGTATAACTGCTTAGCTTTAATTCAGTGGGCAGCAGCTGTTTTTGAGGGAAAATGAAAAGGTGCCTAGCTATCCAAACTGCACCATTACTGATTCTTACTTTCTCAAACTTGGGCTGGAATACTAGTTGAACGTGAGCCATGAGAGTTATAAAAGCTAGGGATTAAGTCAAACTGTGTATGCGAGTGTGAGTGTATGTGAGATTCGGCCAGAAACCCTGTGCTGAAAGAAAGCAGCTTCACTGAGTCATGAAATGAATGGGAATTGTATACATTAAATTTTCAGCAAGACTCTACCATGGGTATACACCATGGATATCCTAAGATGAATCATTAGGACCACCTTAAAAAAGTGGAAAGACCTCAAATATCAATGACAACTTGAAAGAAAAAAAAAGTAACTGAAGCATTTTAGGTCATCCATTAAACTGAATTATTAGCAACCAATTTTTAAAAAAATGATTTTTATGTCCCTAAAGCCAAAGTTAATTCAAGTACAGAAAAAAAATAAAGAGAAGCAAACTTCTGGAGGAGACCAGTTTTCAAGTTGAGTTGAGTTGAAGACTCAACTCAAGTTGAGTCTTCCAGTAAGGGAGACTCAGGTGCTGGAATCTTTATTCCTCTTGCTCCTCCCCCATTTCAGGGAAGTCTGTCCAATGCAAGAACTTCCACACATGCATTTGATTGACTTTTCATTGTGCTGTTAAATATTTTCCTGCCTTCTGATTTATAGGTTTTGTTTATGCTGCTATTATTTAAGAAGGTGCCTTCTTAGAGCATAATGCCATTTAATTGACATGCTATATATTTCCATGTCTGCCAAACGTGAAAATTTATAAACAGATTTAGATGATGCTGCTTCATTAGCCATTCAAAGTAGACACTTAACTTCTGTTAACTTAAGCTTATATTCCCTATCAAAATGCAAGTTCTGGGCGTAAGTTCAAAATCTGAGTTTGCAAGTGAATCTTTGCACAGAAGCTTCACGCGTGCTGTCAGGCTATGACAAACATGAACAGGGACTACCGTCTCTCTCCAAAGACCTTGGGGTACAGTCACAGCATTTTAAGTTAGAGAGGTCAACGTAGGCCTTCAAGGCCAATCTCCCGCCACTACCAGCATTTTATCTTCAATATGCCTAACAGTGGCTCATCCACTCGGTATGTGATACTTCTGGAGAGAGTGGAGCCCCTAATGCGTTATTTAGCATGTTCCCTCAACAAACCTATGGAAGGTGTTTCTTTTCTTTTCGGACTAGAAGCATGGATTGAAAAATGAAGGAAAAGGCTTAAGTGATGCTGCTAGCAAGTAAGGAAAACTCGTATCCCTCTGGTTCTGAAGGAGCTAACTGGAAATTAAAATAAAGTTGAAAAGAATTCAAAAGGTTAAGATGCTAAAGAGAATTTTTTTGAAATACAAATTCTGAGAAAATGAGAAACTGACATTTTAATAAATTTTGATAAGAATGTTTTGATTTAGAAAGGTATAAACTGCATTAAATTAAAATATATAGTTTGCCAAACTTTTCTCTTTTCCTTTATGTAACCTCTATCTCTTAATAACCTAAGACTTTATATTTCCAAAGCCTATTTATTGCTATTATCTATGCAAAGAAAAGTTTTCCATTTCTCCTTTGCTGGTTTATTTCTTTTCCCTTACTCAAAATTAATTTATTTCCAAGCCTATTTCCTTCATGAGATATCCTAAAGAAATAATACGAACTGAATATGTATACGAAGAGCAAGAACATGCAGACTGTGTGGACTTTTGCGACAGTCCTTTATTTGGGGTTGGGGCGGAGGGCTCCCAGCTAACTCTATTTGTGTCACTCTAGGACAAAATTTTGAAATCCAAAGGGGAGAAAAAGGACAATTTATGGACACTAACTTAGAATTTGAGTATTTACTATGCTGGACATTTTCACATACATTCCCTCACTTTAACTTCCTATACCCACAGGGAAGGGATTTTAGTCCTCTTTTTCAGATGGGTAAACTGAGACTCGAAGGATTTAAATAACTGGCTCAACCCATGGAGCTGGGATTGAAAACTATGCTGCTTCCACTGTAACCTGTGTTTTTCTCCAAAGGAACAGAATACACAAAGAACCCCAGTGACATCTGGCAAACATAAAAATTTGTCATTTGCAATGCTAAAATAGAGTAACAACATTTTAACATTTGTAATTTCTGTTAGGGTTTTTAGTCTAATGGCTACAAGTTTAAAAATCTTGTTAAATAAAAACTTCATACAAATAAATACAGGAAGTTAGGGTTTGATGCCTTATGCTAGAGGTACAGACCCCAACCTACTGTTGAGATATCAAGATATATCCCTCCACTGATATTTTTTGTTCTTACATTTCTACACAAAAACAATTTTAAGAAGAGAAAGTGCATTTTATGAAGGTACAAGTTAGTCTCCTACCTTATCAACATTCATTCGCTTAAACGATGCTTGCAGAAGCTTAAAGTTGTGAATATACTCATGTTCCAACTTTGCTTGAAATTTTACTTTCTTCAAACTAATGCAGCCTGGGAAGAGCATGTCCATGAACTGGCAATAGGCCGCTCCTGGAAAGAGACCAGAAAAGTACTGGAGTGAGTCTTGCTGTCCCCTGAGGTGCCATCGAGGGTTACTAGGCAGGAAGGAGCTGTCACCACACAGAGCCCTCCTGGCCACGAGTGCCCCTCTCCTCACCCCTGTCACACCCTCCCCTAGGTCCGGGCGTGGAGGGAGGGCCGTGCCTCAGCGTCGCCTGCCGCTTCCCCATCCCTAAGCGCTGTGGGGTCGGCCCAGCACACCACAAAAGTCACCAGATGCCACAAACAATGAAGACAACCTGGTGCGTCAATGCCAAGGAAACTGGGGTAAAACAACTCTTCTGGCTTCTGCCAGAAAAAAAGGAACTGATTTTTTCTTTCATCGAGCTCCAAGTTATCAAAATATATAAATGTAAGACAAAAATAGTAGAAATGCAAACGTGAGGAAAGTACTAAAGTTCTTGTGAAATGAGTAGCTCAAAAAAAACCCACATGCCCAAGCTGTTCTACATCCACTTTGCAAAATGGCCTAGGTGAAACTGCAGCTAAGCCATCTAACACCAAAAACAGTTGTACACCAATTTAATTCCAGTCCAGAGCAATGGGGTTCCCGTATTAACGTGAAGGATGGAGACTCTGAAACCTACCGAAGTCCAGAATCATGCTGTTTATGACTGGGGAACAAAAGTAACAAACATGCAATGAGTCCCCTGAGGAAATGGTCACAGACAAAAGGGCTTATTAGGAAGTCTTTGATTTTTTTATGAAGAACTCTAGATTTTGAAAATTCTTGCCAGATTATGTTTACTGGTTCATATCTTCTTTACAGTAAAGTCTAAGTCATTGAGAAACAGAAATTCAAAGCCAGAATGATTACTTTTCTTTTACAAGGGGAAAAAGCAATCGAGGGTGGCCATTTCTGTGCTTTCTCTTGCCTTCTTTGCTTCTCCAGATCTCTGGGTCTACTTCTATAAGGCACCAAAAATAGTGCTTTCTGGAACACGAAAGGCTCCTTTAATCCGTTGGTACTGAGGTCTCTGTGAGAAGCCATTCATTCCATTTGGGTGACTCACCTTAACACACGAAGAACCCACTAGGTCTCCCACTAGGTCTAGTGTGTCAAATAGACATCAAGCATCCTATATTGAGATAGGAATCCAAGATAGGCGGGGACAAGAAATCAGGGCTAGTCTGAGGGCTGCCAGACCAGGAAATGGTATGGCAACTCATTTGGAGATAAGAGCATAGAGTGATGAAATGCAGGCTGCGGTAAGTGTGTCCTGCAGAATCTTTTTTTTTTTTAAATTTTATTTTAATTGTTGTTCTTGTACAGTTTTGTCTTTTACTCCCATCCCAGCCCACCGCCCCAGCCCTCCCCACCTCCCTCCCATATCCACCCCCCGCCCCCCCCAGTTTTTGTCCATATGTCCTTTATACTTGTTGCTCTAAACCTTTCCCCTTTTCCCCTGGAATCCCCTCCCCTCTCCCCTCTGGTGACTGTCAGCCTGTTCCCAATTTCAGTGTCTTTGGTTATATTTTGCTTGTTTGTTTGTTTTGTTGATTAGGTTCCTGTTAAAGGTGAGATCATACGGCACCTGTACTTCACCACCTGGCTTTACATGTGTGATGCTTCCCCTTAGATGCCAGTACCCTAAATACTAACGAGTCCATCTCTAGTCAAGCAGATGGGTTCTTTTAAAAACAAACCAAAACAAAAAACGTCAGAGGAGGTAAGAGAAACATCATGATTTTGGGGGTGTTCTTATAGTTGTCAACTACTCAGATCTTCTTCTTGAAATGCCACCAGATGGAGTGCATTCCAATCGCCACCTTAACATTATTTTCAGAGAAATGGGGGTGTCTAAATACAAAAGGCTCATAACCTGCTCTTTCAAGAGTTATTTTCACTTTCTGCCTTGGCTGGTGTGACGCAGTGGACTGACTGCCGGCCTGTGAACCAAAGGGTCACCAATATGATTCCCAGTCAGGACACATGCCTGGGTTGCGGGCCAGGTCCCCATTTGGGAGTGCACAAGAGGCAACCACACATCTCTGTCTCTCCTTTCCCTCTGCTCTCTCTAAAATTAAATAGAATCTAAAAAAACCATTATTTTCACTTTTGTAGAGTTTGGCATAAAATTTACCTATGGAGAGCCAGATATCTTTGTATTCTTACTTTTAAAATTTAAAAATAGCTCTTGAAAAACAACAATAAACTTCAATAGAGTCGGGGGTGGGGAAGAAGGGAGGCAGTGAGGGAGAGAGAGAAGAAAGGCATGCTCGTCTTCAGTCATTACCCAGAGAAAAATCACTGTTTATGTTCTGGTATGTACTTTTTTTTTTTTTTAATTTAACAGACCATGATTCTCTTTATGAATCATATAATATTCTCTACTGACATTTTTAATGGCTTTCTGATTTTTATATCATGCTTAGCAATTTCCCAAAACCAAGATTACATAAATATTCACGTGTATTTTCTTCAAATGCTTTTATGGTCTCAAGCTTTACATTTACATTCACATTCTGAATCCATGTGGAATTTATTTTGGTCTATGATACATTCAGGATGGTTCTAATTTTAGTGATTCCAAATGTTAGTGGAGGTCTGTCACTTCTGGCTCTCCAGCATTTGGACAGCTTTTTACTTGAGCTGATGCTATAATGCCCTATGTCCCACCACGGCAGCAAAAGCGGGCAGACATCCCTCCTCCCCCCACCCCCCAGCGGTGGAAATGGAGGCCCATGACTCAGGTTCTGCATTTGGATGCTCGCTTGGGTATCTGGGTCTTGAGGGAGTGACAAAAACATGTGGGCACAGAGGCAATGGTGGGATCTGGAGCACTGAAACGGCAACAGTAGCCCCGTGGCCTCCTAACCATCCTAGTCCAGTGGCACAAGGCAGGCTGCTGTCCTCGTGCCAGTAACACACTGCCTTGATTACTCTAGCTTTGTGGTCAGTTCTGAAATCAAAGGTAGAAGTCCTCCAACTCTGTTCTTTCTTTTCAAGATTGTCTCAGCTCTTCTGGGACCCTGGTGTTTCTATATTAAACTTAGAATCAGTTTATCAATTTCTGTAAAAAGGAAGCTGATATTTTGATAGAAGCTGAATTAAAGCTAGAGGTTAATTTGGGGAGTATTGTGATTTTAACAATATTAACTCTTCCAATCCATGAACATGGGATATCGTTCCACTTATTTTTCTTTAAAAAAAGATTTTATTTATTTATTTTCGAGAGGGGAAGGGAGGAAGAGAGAGAGAGAAACATCAGTGTGTAGTTGCCTCTCATGCAACCCCTACTGGGGACCTGGCCTGCAATCTAGGCATGTGCCCTGACTTAGAATTGAACCAGCAACCCTTTGGTTTGCAGGCTGGCACTCAATCAACTGAGCCACACCAGCCAGGGCCCACTCATTTCATTTTTTTCAATTATGTTTTAAAAGTTTCCAATATATATGTCTCATATTTCTTTTGTTAACTTTATTACTATCTTGTGTTAACGCTACGATAACTGAAATTGTAGTCTTCATTTTGAGATTGTTTACTGTTAATGCATAGAAGCATAATTGGTTTTTGGATATTTATCTTGTATCCTGTAACCCCGCTTAACTTATTTATTAGTTACAACAGTTTTTTTGTTTTTTAGGATTTTCTATGCATAAGGTCATGACAAACACAGTGCTACTTCTTCCCTTCTAAACTGAATGCCTCTTATTTCTTTCTCCTGTCCAATCACCCTGGCTAGAACCTCTAGGTACAATATTGAACAAAAGTGCTGAGAGTGGATATTCTTGTCTTATTCCTGGTCTTAGGGGGAAATTATTTGGTTTTTCACTGCCTAGTATGACATTAGCTGTGGATTTTTCACAGACAGCATTACTAGGCTGAGGATGTTCCCTTCTATTCCTAGTTTGTTAGGTGTCATCATGAAAGGGTGTTTACTTTCGTTAAATGCTTTTTCTGCATCTACTGAGATTATCATGTGACTCTTGTCCTTTATTCTATTAATATGGTGTATTATATTGGTACTTTTCATATGTTAAACCAACCTTGCATTAATTATAGTTGATCATGGTGTATAATCCTTTTTGTTTCTAGGTTTATTCTGCTAATATTTTCTTGAGGATTTTTGTGTCTGTATTCGTAAGAGATGTCGGTCTGTAGTTTTCCTGTATCCTTATTTTGTTTTGGTATCAGGGTATTACTAGCCTCATAGAATGAGTTGGAAAGTTTCTCTCATTTTTTAGAAAAGTTGGTGGAGGATTGGTGTTAATTTTTCTTTAAACATTTGGTAGAATTCTATCAAATGAATTACATACCAGATCATAGTATGTAACATGATCTTTTAGGTATAACATCACGCCATACTTTCTAGAGTCAAAGGGGCCCCTGATCTTTCAGAAATGTTTTATTGGACTTTGAGAGCTTGCTGAGGATTTACTGCTACTGCCCCTGGTATGTCCATTTGAGCAGTTTTAGCTTCTGGTTTCCCCAGATTGCTAATGCTTAAGAGACATCATGAAAAGGATACCTTGAAGTTAATGTTGCCACTAAGAACATTACCAAGGGTTCTTGTTGGGGTGGGAAACCATATTAAGGCATCACCTGAAAAGGGCTGTTGGATTCTGGTTCCTGTGTAATGTCGACCCTCTATCTGTACTCTGGATCACATCTCCTGTCACCTTCTCATTGATGTCACTCCTACAACTATTCTCTCTCTCTCACAATGTCATTTGTTTAAATCCGTAGGGATTATTCTTACAAACATGCTCTGATATCTGACTTTGTCAAAATAAAAAATAAAAAAACCCCTTCCTAATGCCACATCATTCTTTAGCTACTGTACTGTGTCTCCTCCTATACCCAGCAAACCTTGACAAAACTGTCCCTATTTCCCTGGTTCCACCTACCATTCAAACCAATTCAATTCCCCTCAATAGCTTCTCTGTTATCAAACCTGACAATCACTTTTCTTTCTTCATCCAACTCAACCTTTGAATATTTGGCCATGTTATCCATTCCCTCCGTCTTGAAATTCTATATTATCGTTCTTCATCAGATAAACAGTCATTGCCACTGTCCTGGAAGTCTAGCCAGCCACAAATTAGATGTTCCTCATTGGCAGGTGTTAGATTTTTGGGTCATTTTATTAACCTTGCAAAAATGTGACCTACATTTTGCACTGATCTCACTTTCATCACATTATATGCCAAGGTTACCATTATTCAGAACATGTATCCCTGCTAAGGATACTACAGTGGACTCTTATAAAACTACTAAAAAGTCCTAACCCCCTCCCTGGCCTCCAGTCCTCTGTCTACCTCTCCATTGCCTAATTTCCCATTGGGAGCTTTCACACGGCCTTCCTTGTTTTTCCTAGAAGGCTTCAGGTCTGTTCCTGCCTTAGGCTGTTTCCCCTGGAACTCCACATTCTCCTTGTCATTCAGATCAAGGCTTAGCTGTCACCTCTGACAGGCCCTCCCTTACCATGCCATCTGAAGTGACTCTCCAGCCACTTTTTATCATCTACCTCATCCTGTTGTATGTATGGTATTTTAATGTTAATTCATATGTTGATTTTTGGCTCAGCTTCCCTCACTGGAATGCAGGTTTCAAGAGAGCTTATGCCTTATTTCTTTCCGTCCCCCCTCTTGATCTGAGCCTTTAATACAGTGTCTGGCATAACATGGGCTTCAGGAAATATCTGGTTAATGAACAAAGGCCTACTGGGAATAGCAGCTAAACCACAAAGACTAGCAAATAGTAAAATTCTAATGTTACCAAAGTCCTGAATAATAAGTGTTAATTGAAGGAATTGATGGGAAATAAATATTTAAAAACAACCCAAAATATAACCCAAGCAAAACAAGAACCACTCTGGAAACGAAGTCTGCAGAAAAGTAAAAGATAAACTTCAAAGGGCGAAATATAACATACTGAGGTAGAAGCAATTCAAATTGTACAAGGTTGTGCTCACCAAGAGATTAATTATGATGTGCTATGTTGTGAGCCCATGAGCTCAAAGTGCTACTATAGTTATGAAGACCAACAAAATTCTGGAAGTGATTGTGAAATAAATATAAAAAAGGAAAATATTCTGTCTTTGCACCGTGCCATGCTGTACCTGCACCTGCAGCCCTAAGAATGATTTCGGCTGTTCTACAACACAAGCGACATACTGGGGCTGGAAAGTTTGGGGACGGGAATCCAAAATGAACTGATAGGGGCACTGTGTGAAGGCAGAGCTCTAAAATGAACATCCATCCTCCAACGATTTGGGGGTTTATGATTTAAATCTATGAAATCATGACCAGCAGGAGACAATCTCATTTTTACCAGCTCTCAGGACTTCAAAAGGATACTATTGGAATAAGTGAGTATTTTTAAAAGGAAATTTTCATGTAACAAAAAAGAAATATTAGTAATAATAAATTTATGGAATACATTATGCCAAGAGATACAAGAAATGAAAACAATCTTGTATAAAATCTGCGAAAGCTTTCATATCTATTTTTAACATTCTGAACCCTAGAGAGGTAAGTATATTTATCATCACCCTATTTTACAGATTTGGGATTGAGACTCAGCTAAATACATAACAGAAGTGGGATTTAAACTCTGATCTAAATTTCAGTTTTTAAGAAATTCCCCCTTATCTATGAATTTCCAAGCTTATTATTTCCTGGAAATAGCAAAGTTTTAAAGTTTAGAAAATTTTCTAGATTATAAGGAGTTACAAAGGAAACTGCAAACGAATCCCTGAACCTTTTGCACTGGTGTCCGGGGCATCAGCTTTATCTTTCCTATTCGCAGTGGAACCTTAGGCTGGATACATAGATTGTTCACCTGTTCCAATGTTGTGACTGCATATACTTTTAAGAACTTCATTTTACATATGTATATAATGTTTGTGTGTGTATATATATAAAATAAGCATTTCAGCTCTTCCCTCCCTCCTACCTCCCTCTTCCCCTGTATACATTTATACATACACACAAATATAATTGCTATCAACATCTCATAGCACCTTCCCAGAAATGTGACATAATCTTTGGAAAGGGCATCAAGGTGTATCAGGTTCTCCCATGAACAGCTACTTGAATTGTCCCTCTGAATTTTATATAGAAATGCCTATATCACTGAGGGATCTAGTTACAACTTTTTTTTTCTTTCTTTTTTTTTTTTTAGAGAGGGGAAGGGAGAGAGAAAGAGGGAGAGAAGTATCAGTGTATGGTTGCCTCTCATGTGGCCCCCACTGGGGTCCTGGCCTGCAACCCAGGCATGTGCCCTGACTGGGAATCGAACTGGTGACCCTTTGGTTCACAGTCTGTGCTCAATCCACTGAGCTATGCCAGCCAGGTAGTTACAACTTTCCACAATCTTGTTTGCTATTGACAAAGGGCTGGAAGAAAAGAATGATGATCCTAATGTACTGGACACAGCTATGCAATTATATCTTTCATTACAGGAATCACTATAGGTAAATAATTTGTAAAAAATCTATTCTCTCGATATAATATCAATGAGGACCAGTGAGGGGTGGGAAAACAGAGAACTGGACTATTCTGCTCCTTGGATCTAAGCCTTAGTCATCCTGATGGAACCGTGACATGTCATCATACACACCCTTTGGAGCCAAGAGTACTCTGTCTGCAAAACGTCAGGTCTGGAGAGATCTCTGAGCTCTAAAATTAGATGCTTCTCTAATCTGCAGTCTGTTACCAACTTCTCTTTTAAGGGATACTCGATGTTTCTGCTAATTAGGAGATGATGCTTCATTTTCACATGACTGAGACTTCTGCCAGCGCTCTTGCTCCCAGCCCCGACCAGCTTTTCCTCGTTGCTGTAAGAGCGTGAGTGCACAGCTGCACACGGAGAGGCTCCCTGGGGCAGCCACCTGCTCGAGCCCTTTGCAGACTACAGGCCCGGACATCCTGTCTTCCAGGTACTCCTCTCTGAGCTCTTGATAGTTATATACTCAGCGGTATAACCATAGTTTCTGTTATTTTCAGTAGTTTAATATTAAGTAACCTTTATTTTAGAAATATCTTTCACACCAGAATTTAACTGAATATTAGATAGCTTTCATATTAATCGCAAAATCATTTTGACTCTATCTGCACTTCCAGCCCTGTCTTTCCTTGAACTGATCTTGCTACAGAAACGCATTTGTTGCCACGGCCCACACCTCCTGTGGAAGGCAGCGCTCCCCTTTGGGAGACCAGCACTTCCTAACAAGGAAAGCGAGGCTGCAAAGCAGATGGTTACCTGTTTGCAACACATCAGAAATCTCTTTACCTACACAAACACAAGGCTTGAAGGGCTGCATGGCATTTGCGAAGTAATGCTTTGAAACATTAATATTTTAAAGGAACTTAAAATCCCAAAGTTCAGCAGCATTTTTTTCATCCAACAAAAATAGGATGAAAGCAGTGGCTCTGTGTTGTTTTTATAGGCATCTTTCACATTCTTGGCACGAACGGCAGCTTAAGAGCTTCAGTTACCACAGTATCATTTAACTCTGTTCAAGTGAACTTAGGAGACTGTCTGCTTCACCTGCCCTGAGTCACAAAAGCAAAAAGAAAGATCCCAAGTTTAGAAATCTGGTTTCAACTGAGTTAGTCCCTGCAATTCCCACGGTCCTCACCAATCTTCCAGCTTCTTCCACCGTTCTTGGAGTTATGTCAGAAACTTTTAATTCCTATTTTAAATAAGTCCCAAAGACAAGTAGATTTCGAATGGATGCCAGGAAGAGGAGAAAGAGTAATAGCCAGCAGGACGACTGCAACTCCTGCTGGCACAGGCAGAGAAGGCTCCTTGAGGTGTACAGAGTGCGGAAAGGACAGGCCCCTTCTCCACACACAGGCTCAGCTCTCACAGGGCACTCCCATCTCCTTTCTTTCACGGAGGAAAAAAAAAGCCAGCAGTCGTGTTCCAGGCAGGTGGATTTTTCAGAGTATCAGTGAATGTATTAAAAGGCCTTGTCACATCACACGGAGGGCCTTCATCTGACATGTGCCCTCCGGTCCTCACTAATTCACATGATGTGAAACCTTTGTAAGAATCTTTTAAGGCTGCAGCAAACAGTAGTTAAGGTACCAACATCCCCTGGTCACAGCCTTACTTCAAGAACCAAGAACACTTTTTAGAAAGTAATGTTGCCTTTCAATCACATTTTTATTAAGAAACTTGCAGAACAATGTTAAAAGTGAGACCTGCCGTGGAGAAAACTGATCAGACATTAAAGATCAATGTGTTAAAAGTGCTTCTTCATCAAAAAATCATGAAAGAATGAAGAATATTTTCCCCTCATCTTTCAAAAGGAAATTTCAACACAGTAAAGACCTGCATACCAATAGCCCTTGATTAAGATTTAGGTATTAATATTTTTATTAAAAAGTAAATTTTAGAGAAATAGCTAGATTATAACAAACAAAAATGCACAGTACTCGGAGGAGAGCTGATATATTAAGAATGGTATTTGTAAAAATAATTTTGTGCAGAAATTAATGATAACTTTCTGAGTTAAAAATTACAATGTAAAGAGTGTTGAAGTACAAATGTACTATTTATAATTACTCTACCCAACACAATCATCATCACCCTTGTAACCTGTCATCTTGCATTTTAATGCTTTAGGAAAAAAGTACAAAACTACCAATCTGCCTGTTAATACAAAAAAAGATTCAGCCAACTGAAGGAATAAAGAAATGGCAAGTGATGAATTATCTCGTTGGTCTGGAAGATTTCTTTCCACTTACTAATCCATGACCAAATGCCAGGTGCTCTGTTTCACTTCTAGTTTCTAACACCAGTGATTTCCTTCAGGGTAATGTGCTCATCAAATATGGCTTCTGCTTAGGAATCAAGAATGAAAGAAACAGGGGAGAAAGGTTCTTCCTTTCTGCCTGGCTGCAGCCATCAGGTAAGCGAAGATGGGCGCTTACGAGGACATCCAGGAGCTATGGAGGAAGAAGCAGTCTGATGTGATGCGCTTCCTTCTCAGGGTGCGCTCCTGGCAGCACCGCCAGCTCTGAGTTCCACAGAGTTAGGGTCAGGACCTGGCCTGATAAAGCGCGCAGGCTGGGATACAAGGCCAAGCACGTTTATGTCATAAATCAGATATGTGTGCACCGTGGTGGCCGCAAATGCCCTGTCCCCAAAGGTGCAACTGATGGCAAGCCTGTCGTCATGGGGTTAACCAGCTGAAGTTTGCCCGAAGCCTTCAGTCTGTTGTTGAGGAGCAAGCCAGGTGCCACTGTGGGGCTCTGAGAGTCCTGAATTCTTACTGGATCGGTGAAGATTCCACATACAAATTCTTTAAGGTTATCCTCATTGATCACTCCATAGGCTATGAGAAGGAATCCTGATACCCAATGGATCACGAAACCCGTCCACAAGCATGGGGAGATGTGAGGGCTGACATCTGCAGGCCGCTAGAGCTGTGGCCTTGGAAAGGGCCACAAGTCCCACCACCCTGTTGGTGGTTCTTGCCGTGCAGCCTGGAGAAGGTGCAATACTCTCCAGATCCACTAATATGTGACATGTTTATAAAATTCTTACTAATAAACAATTTAGGTAAAAAAAAAAAAAAAGAATGAAGGAAACAGAAGAGGCACTTGGAGGACAGGCGGGAACAATGTACAGGACAAATGTCACTGGCTTCCAGGGAGTCTGATAACTGAAACTGACAGCGAGATGTCCCAAAGGCTGAAGTCCGAGAATAGGACTAATGTTGGAATTTGGTGTTCCAGAGAGAAGAAAAGGAGGCACAAAAAGTCTTTATTACAAATAAAAAACAAGTTAGAAAGGTCCATATGAAACCCATTCTGAAAGGGTCAGTTTTCTTATTAGGGTCATCAAAATAGAAAGTTCTGGAAAGCTGTATTATCAGGAGACATAGTTTCTCTGTGCATGCATGTATGAGCTGTTTGTATTACCTCCTCTATTTTAATGGGCAAAGATTTGGGGGGCAGTGTTGAAATTACATGATTAACTATGTAAAAAGGAAGATTTAAATTCAGAAAAGTTTGAGGAGGAGACAAGAATCTGAAAAGACAAGAGATTTCCTCTCTTATTTTTGTAGTTATAGATCACCACTAAAGAAATGCCAATCTAGAAGTATTTTAGAAAGATGTCACTGTATTCATCTATGAAAAACCAATAAACCAACAAATACTTATTGAGAAATGAGTTCAATCTTAACCCAGGAATTTAGCTTTGAGACCAGAGAAACACACATGGAAAAAACAGAAGTACAAAACAACTCTAAGTGCTAAACTATATGGCAAAGACACAAAAATACTGAAGGAGTTCAAAAGTTCTGCCCAATAGCAACCCAAGAAAGAGTTAACCAATATTACTGAACAGATCAAGTCAGGTCAAGCCTGCAGGGTTATTCCCAGTCTTCGAGGAACTTAACCCCTAATGTTGAGGTTATTCAATGACCGTAGACTGCAGAGCTCTGAAAACCGAATAGGGAGAGCTTACATGTTGTTGAAGGTGCTCAGGAAGAACAGGGTGGAAGGTGGCACTGGAGCTGGCCCTCAGTGGAGGCCCTCCAAGCAAAGACAGAGAACTAGAACACCTGGTGAAAGATGAGTTTGGGGAAATATAGGGGAGCGATGAGGCTAAATATTGGAAAGATGGGTTGCAGGCAGATGATTCATGACTTTAAAAACAAGGGGAAAACAAATGAGTTTAATTTGGTAGGTATCAGGGAACCAATGCTTATTTCTGGGAACGAGTGTCAATAGAGAGAGTACCTAAATAAACGATGACACTTCTAAACTCCAATTTTAAGAATATTCTATTTTAAGGGCAAATGAGATTAAGGGTAAGAAACCCAAAACTTACACACTTTTCCCAATTTCTCAGGGAATTTCTACCGAATCATTACCCTATCATTCTATCAACAGGTTCCTATGTGAGCTCCAGGTTTTCGTAGCTGAGGAGGCTTTCAGTATAGTGAAGACGTAATGATACGAACTGATGAGCATCAGCCTGCAGTCCGTTTCTACACAACGGGCCCCTCTCTCTGGCTGCTCTTTTTGTGGCAGAGGCACTGTCCTTGGGACTGGGGACTGAGATCCAGGGTTCTTCCCAGATTTAAGCCATTTCATCTGCTCTCCAAGGCTTGCAGGTGAGGGCTCCTTACTTACTGCCACTCTCAACCTAAATCCAGCCCCCAGCTCTGACCAATCCCAGTGACATCCTCTACTTTCCAGGGATGAGCACTCGGGCCCACAGCTCCCCAGTAAGAGGCCTAGTGGCCAGAGAAAGCCCGGTGGTCAGGGCTGGTACCAAAGGAAGCCCCCAGGGACTGTGGAGCAACTACTACAAAACATTCACGAAGACTGTGACATGTAAGAGAATCTTTTTCTATAATGAATTGCTTTCTGTTTCACAGATTAATCCCAGAACACACTGCTTTTCTAAGTACAATTCTAGAATTAGGAAGAACCCAAATTAGCATAAGGAATGTACAAGTATTTACTTCAGGGATTCAATCACATGACCACAGGAGAATTAAAAGCAGGATGGAATTTAATTTTAGTTAAAAAGAAAAAGAAAGCAGGGCACGAGTTTTGTTTTTTTTTTTTTTTTAAACAGTGGATTTAAACACAATTATGTGTAATTTTAAAATTGACATACATGCTTTCATTAAAATTTGGCTCTTCAGTTTTCTCAAGTTCTTTCATGAATTGTCATCCAAATGTAACTGGGAAGAAACAAAGGTGGAAAATGATCCTCCTTAAGGAGAATGTTGAGAAACTGCAGGAAATTGTGTTGGCATGAGTTTCACACTTACATGCTTCTTACTGTCAAGTAATTTGGTCATAAAAGCTTATGAGTGTTAATACTTGGGTAAGAACAAACCCTTGGAACGGAGAGGAGAAAAAGAGAGGTAACCTGCAGTCTGCCAGGATTACGTAATGGTGACAGGGTAGAAACACCCAACCTGCGGAATGATGGTTATTTTAAGAGTTGCCAAGCAGTTCAATTCTTCTGTTTCCAGCTATGTGATTCTAACATGCCCAAGCATTTGACAGTGACTTCTGACACTTCCTTTTTTAATAGTGTCTACATGGCAGATAAACTAAACTTAAAAACACAATTCAGAAAAGAAATGAGTCAGAAACAAAATGTTTTCCTCTGACGAAGAGCAGATACTTGGCTTATCACCTTCGTGGCGGAGAAACTGGATGGCCTACTAATGTTTCAGATATTCCCATGCACAGGCGCCCGCTAGCGTTACATGCTGTCTATGGTGAGACAGGCTAGATGTCTACTTTATCCGATGCCCTTGTCCACCCTTGCTCTGTACTTGGGTAAGCTGCGGGGCGGGGGGGTGGGGGGTGGGGGCGGTGGAACTTGAATGCTCTGGATACAAATACATCAAGGAGAACTTTGGTAGTAAAAGAACGGGACCTAACTGGGCATGATCTGCATTATTTTTGTAAATAGCTGTATCCTCAGATTTTAGCCTATCATCTGACACACTGTAGGTACTCAATATATTAATATTGGCCAACTTCAGGAATATATAAAATATGCTAGAGCATCAAATCAGTAACTAAATGGTACCTTTACTCAAGATTTCCATCTTCCTCTTCTTGGCCTGAATCCTCTCTTAGTTTGAATAGCATTTCAATTAAGTTCCATTTTATAAGTATTTACTGATCATCCATTAAATCTCCATGGATGTTTGGCTGAAGACCCGAACAAGGCTAAGATAAGCTTTTCTAGACTGAAATAATCTTCCCTTTCTTTGAATGAAACAGCATTATTACCTGAAACATTGACCGTCCCTCTTCTGCTGTCTCATATCTGAGTTTTGCGCATGTGTGTATGTGCAAAACATACCTTCTCTTTGCCTTATGCAGACGTTTTCTGCCTAATGTGTCCCATTGACCCCTTTTACACTTGGATAGAAATTGTCATTCCTTCTGTTTAGCCTAAACATCACCTCCTCTATGAAGTTTTTCTGTTCCTAGCACAGAATTAATCACTATAATGGCTATGGAAACCCAACAGTTGTATGACTTAACATTTTAATTAGCTCTCTCTCTTAGTTGATTGGTGAGCAACTTTTTAAGACTGGAGATGGAATCTAATTCATCTTTCTACTGTGCTAGCACAGTGTCTACTGTGACTATGAACCACCGGCAGCTCTAAAATTTTCATACGGAAAAAGTTTAGGAACTAACTGCCACCTGGCTGGAGTTGGGAAACACATACAGGAATAAGGGCACAGAACTGGGTGGAAAATGGGCAACTAGTCTTAAATGTTCCATTAGCATGTCCCTTTATGTGAGACTAAGAAAATACCAACCTTTCATATTAAAAAGTTTGAGAAGTACTGATGGAGACTCTTAGGATAGCTATTGCAATACGGGTTTACTGAACTAAATTAAATACACGGAAAACAGTGATATCTCGAGGCACAAATCCTATGGGGGACAAAGCTTGTTACAAAGCTATTCTAGAAGATGTTCTATTTTTCTCAATAGCACAGAAAGGAGGAAATGAGGTTGTGAAGTCCCGCCAGGGGCAGGTTTTTTAAAGCAAGCCTCAGTTCAACGTGAGGAAAGGGCCACATACTTGGGATTCTGATGGGGGATCATGCACATGTGTGTGTATGTGCATTTATTATAAGGAGACTTTATCTTGCTTCACTCACCAGACATTATTCTGAGAGAGCTGAATAGCTATTAAAAGGTAGGTGGCAAAATCTCAGAGCCACCTTGTCGTGCTTGGAGGGAAAGAGAGCTAGAAGAGGAGAGGAGGCAAGGAGAATAGGCGGAGAAGGCGAGGCTCTCTCCCCACCCCACCTAGGTGTGGCTAGGTGGAACCAGGAAGAAATTTGTAAGACTGGGAGGAATGCCTGTGTTTTTGTATTAGCGGCTTGCTACCATTGGTTTAAAAAGAAAGTTCTTGATGATGGTGGTACCATTGGGTCACACCCTTGCCTTTAGCAGAATTAGCAGATATGTCCCCTTTTTTCAACTAGAATGTAATTGAAAGAAGTGATATGACCTTCTTTTCTGATACTTCTGTCCCTAGAGGAGATGTCCAATGGGCTCTTGATAAATGGACATGGACAAAATAACACACACACACACACACACACACACACACACACACACACACACAGAGTGTGCCCTCTACCACATCCATAGCTACCAGACACAGAGCACGGACGACACAGGATGTGATCCAAGGAGATTCCCATTCTGGTGACAGCTGTGACTTGGCTTCTCTGAGCTTTTATCCTCAAATAACATAGAAATAACAAGCTCCTATTCATCTTCTGCACAGGGCTGTTACAAGAACTAAATGAACACTACATATAAAAGCACGCTGACAATGGTAGAGACAGATATGTAAAAGTTGCGGCATCATGACATCGTTACGCCTGGTTCAAATAATCAGAGCTTTAAAACTCAATAGGGTTTAACAGGAATGTTTCAGATATGAAATATGAATTTCTAAAATGCATGTTTTAGATTCAAAGGGCAAAGAATCAAAGACTAAACTGAGGTGCGTGGCCTCCCACTAACAAAGAAAGGGTATGAACACGTTCCGCCGATCCTTCAGTTCATCTATTGAAAAACATTTGAGGGCTTCTCCAGTTCTTAAGCCTTTCCTCAGATAAACATACGAGGTGCTTAAGTAATCACAAATTCATTTATAAAAGGAAATGACTATCTCTCCCCACTTTTATACTCTTTTGGTTAAAGTTTTTAGATGATTAAAACTGAAAAGGTAAAGAAAAAATAGCAATATGAATGCAAAATAATGTTTTATTGGGAACATATCCATCATGTAAAGTAACTGACATCTTTACAAAAAATCAAAATAACTTACAGTATGTTGGAATATACATTTTTTCTTGTGAAGATACTGGTTTTTACATATCTTGGTGAATGACTTCAAAATAAACATACCATCATATGCTTTAAAAGTAAGCATCTTATCATAAAGACAAAAATCAGAAGAGAAGGGGCTCTAAAGGTTTCTGACACTGGAATAATGAATTACAAATGAGTCTGAAATACATCACTTCCTTGGGCTCCAAGGCCATCTCCCCGACCCTTCACAGGGATTCCCTGGGGCCACTTCCTCAGGCAGTCAGGTCCCCAGGCAGTAGAGCTGATGGAGTTGATGCTACAGCTTCAGAGCTTTATTCATTATTTTAAGCCCCAGACACTCATCACCTAGCCCCACCCTATACTTGTTTTGATGACCTGCTCCTGGGACAAAACAGTTCTCATCTCTTGACTCACAGCTACGAACCATTCACGGTTTTTGAGCAGGTAAAACTCATCAGTCTTACTACAGTAGATTAGAAAAAAATAAACCTGATTTCTTTAGCCACACAATTTACAATAGCCAAGTGTTGGAAGCAGCCTAGGTGCCAATCAGTAAATGAATGGATCAAGAAACTATGGTACATTTACACAATGGAATTCTATGCAGCAGAAAGAAAGAAGGAGCTCCTACCCTTTGCGACAGCATGGATGGAACTGGAGAGCATTATGCTTAGTGAAATAAGCCAGGCAGTGAAAGACAAATACCATATGATCTCACCTTTAACAGGAACCTAATCAAAAAAACAAACAAACAAGCAAAATATAACCAAAGACACTGAAATTGAGAAGGGGCTGATAGTCACCAGAGGGGAGAGGGAGGGAATTTCAGGGGCAAAGGGGAAGGGTTTGGAGCAACAAGTATAAAGGACACATGGACAAAAACTAGCAGGGGGTGGGGGGTGGAAATGAGAGGGAGGTGGGGAGGGCTGGGGCGGTGGGCTGGAATGGGAGTAAAAGATAGAAAACTGTACAAGAACAACAATTAAAATAAAAAAATTAAAATAAAAAAAAATAAACCTGAACCCAAGGAATTGCGTTATAGAAAGTTTGTAAGTTAGTAATATACTTAACTAAGAACCCTAAAGACTGAGAATTTTTCCAGTTAAAGGAAAATAAGAGATGAAAGTCTAGCACTTCACTAAGGGTAATGCTTTGTACAAACTCCTACAATTAAACTTTTGTGATCTTACTGAGAATTCTCAAAGTTTAAGACAATCATTAGTTTAAGTTTCTGATAACATGTCATCAAGTATTGCATTTCCCCCAAGAAATGAGAAATTCTATAGTTCTCTGAGAATACCCCATATGTATGCATAGTTGCTTCCAATAGAGTAAAAATGATTTTCACATAGTCATATGATGAGATCATCAGGAAACACTCTACATTTCTCCTAGTGAAGACAACATGCTTCATGCATTTAAGGGCTGTATCTAATAAAACGCATGGTATCCCAAGTACTGTCACCCCATCTGACTCAAGAGGGAGGAATTCTGAGGTGTTCCCCAAACTATGGCCCTTCTGAGTCACCCAAGCAGCACCCGGCCACTCCCAAGAATCTGAATGAAGGTCCTTCCCCACAGGCTCCCTGTGTGCCCTGCCCCCCCTCCCCCTTGGTGTGCTCAAAGTTCTTGCAAAATGGCACTTCCCACAGTGTGGTCTCTCCTCTTTTGCAGGAGAGTACCCTGCTGTGTTAAGCTCTTAGAGGACAATGACCAGTCTTATTTATCTGGGTCCCCAAGGCCTAGCTCAAAGAAGGCCTCAAAATATGTGTGCTAAATAAAACTAAGTTGATTATCACAACTGAATACAGTAATGAGATAGATGAAGACATGACTGCTTTGAAAGATATATCATCACATACATATATGTAAAAAAACTTCTGGTGGTGGTTTGATAAATGAGAGTGAATGCATATATACTTTTCCCCAATGGTATTTAGCATTACAAAAGTACAGTTTAAAAACCATAGTAAAAACAAAAACACCAATTTGTTTAGTTTTAGCTATAACGTATCAAGATACATGCAAATAAAGAAATTTAGAAGAAAAAGTTACTGTATTCCATATACCGCTCAAAAAATAACCCTCCCTTTTAAATCCTCACCCGAGGATATGATTATTGATTTGAGAGAGAGAGAAAGGGACAGAGAGAAACATCCATCTGTTGCCTCTCTTTAGCACCCTAAGCAGGGACTGAACCCACAACCTAGATATGTGCTCTAACCAACTGAGCTACCTGGCCAGGGATAAACTCCCTTTTAACTAGTACATCAGCTAAGATGCCAGAGTATACTGCCTACTACAACTGAACCTGAGGCTGGACCCCTCCCTCCCCGCACTGTCCCAGTCACTTTTTGCCCTCTTGCTCTGCAATTAATTTGTATGCTGAGACCAAGTAAACTTATTTTTAAATTAGAGGAAAACTATCAGCAAAAAACAAACAAACAAACAAAAAACCCCCTCACCTCTCTATATAATACATCTCAACAAATTAAATTCCAATATCATTCCATTATGATTACATCTCTAACAATAGTAACACAATCCAAGATGACTTAACTTTCTTGCAGCAAATAACAATATGATTTTATAAAGCTAAGTACGTAAGCTCTTGAGCTTACAGATACTGATGAAATATCCTTACTTGGTTTCAGTTCAAGAGAGCCAAGGAGAGGTCCACTAAATTTAGACTCTGAGCTGATTTCATCACTAACCTGTCCTCCTGACAGAGGTCTCTGCAGACAGAAGAAAGAAGGCAGAAGGGACACCACACTAGGACGGGATCAACCTATTTAACAAGCCCAGACTGCAATCAAAAGTGGCCACAAAGAATGCTCTCCAGGGCCCCGGGCCCAGGCTACAAGCCCTGGGCATGGCGGACAGAGCCACCACTTTGTGACTCTTACAGCATTACTTACTGTAAAGCCCCAGACCCTGCTGGGGTGCAAGCAAGGACCCAGAATTGTAAATGTGACTACAATGACGACAACATGATTAGCGAGATTCAGAAGTTTTTCTGGAAGGATACCAGCAATTTGATCCCACACAAGGCCTGAAACAATCAGGAGAAGCTTAAGCTGAAATGGAATCAAATCCTGATCATTTTTCTATTTTTTTTAAAGATGGTCAAGAAAAAGCTAACTTTCCGCCTAAAAAAAAGTTTTCATTCAAATGACACTTTAGTAAAATACTAACATGCTCAGGAAAATGACTGAGCTGTTAACCAGCATAGTGACAGAGGCAGGCAGTGCCCACGGGACGTGTGCCCCGTTGGCGTCTGCCTGGCTGGGGTGGGGATGGGGCGGGGGAGGGGAAGTCTGCACAGACAGAGAGGGTGGCCTGCACTGGCCTTCTGAGGGGTGGGGGAATCACTAGTCAGGTGCAGTGCCCTGGCAGTGAACCTGATGGCTTTGCTTCTTAGATCCAGCCCAGGGGAGAGGACTAGACACCGAAAAAGGGCCATCACAGAGAAGTTGGTGAGGCAAGGGGATGAGGGGTGAAAAGGAGAAGAAAATGATATGTTTCTTCTATTCCCCTCACACTTCCCTGTTCCCATTTCTTTTTGTTCCTCCTCTCCATGTAACCCATGACCTTTTCTATCTGCTCTAAAACAGCCTCAACTTGCTAAAGCTACTTTCAGGGAGTTTTAGCACCCAGCTGTCCATTCTCCCTCTTGAATACCTTGTAAAATATCTAGTAAACTGGCTGGAGCTGGCACTAAAGTGAAAACAAAACATCTCACCCTGCCAAAAGCCCTGTAAATTTTATAAACAGCTAAACTAAAACAAAAGATTTTTAAGCAGAGCCAATCTAATATTTTACATGTTTAAGCCCCCATGCCACCATGGAAAATCCATAAATATTACTCATTTCCAAGCAGGTTTCGGTGAGCACACACCGCTGCATTATAGGAAGTATTCACATTCACCGACAGTCTGCTCTCTGTTTATACAGCCCGCTGTTTTTTTTTTTTTGCTTGAACTTGCTTTTCACAAGAAATGAAACTGAATGCAAACCAAATACATATATGATTATATGACTCAGATTTAATGTTCAAAAATTTTTCATAAGGTTCTATCCTTGGGATAAAATCATGGGAAATAAGAATGAGTCATTGTTTCACAATTCACTGCAATGTATTTCTAAGTGTTATACCTTCTTGCATCATTTTTCCTTTAAAGAGTTTTTAAAATGCTCACATTAAAGACAAACGAGATGTTTTATAAAGATAGGAAATTCTGAACACAAGTGTGAAACAGTATTTCAGCTTTTTATGAACTAAAGAAGAACTGAATTAGTTTTAATAGTAGCTGGAGGGAAATCTCTTAGCTGGAAATAAAAATAAAATAGGAACTAATACAAACAGAAAGACAAACCCCACCAAAGGAGGCCTGCCAGAACTAAAGCCCAAGTCTTTAGGGAAGAGAGAAGGAAATCATCGTATTGAACAGCAACAACAAAAAAATCAGTTGAAACATGTGAAGATATTTTGTGTATGTTTTCCCACAGCGTACTACTAAAATAAAGTCAGACATTTCAATTTAAAAGAATGAAAAGTTGAAGAAAATGCATCAGTCCAAGAAATGTGACTATTCCTAAGTATGAGGGTAAATCACCTAGGTCAACAATACTTGTCCCCCCTCCCCCCTTAATCTAGCAGCACTGTCCTAGCTGCCTGAAGTGTCTTCTAGAACAAGGAAAGGTATGAATAAATGAATTCATAAATAAATAAATAAAAAGATAGGATTCTCCTGCTAAATGCCATTGCTGAAGACAAGGCAAAAGTCACAGACTAAATTATGAATAAGGAAACTGTGCCAGCTACGGCTTTGGACAATTTAACTAGAGTTTTAGAGGTTTGGGTTTTCTCAAAAATGCACTATAAGCTCTTGGCGGCAGCACAAAGCACTGGGGTGCTTGTTATGATGCAGATTTTGGGCTTCACACCCAGAGATACTGACTTAGAAGGTCAAGGATCTTAAGAATCTGCATTTTCAAGCAGCTCTTCAGGAGGTTACAAATGCATATAATCCACAAGTTTATACTTTGAAGAAGCTATTGCCTAATACAGGGGTGTCAAATTCATTTTCACCAGGGGTCACAGTAGCCTCGTGGTTGCCTTCAAAGGGCCAAAATTATTTTAGGACTGTGTAAATGTAACTACTCCTTAACTGTTAAGGAGCTGAAATTATATTCGGACCTTTGAAGGCAACTGCGTGGCTGATGTGGCCCTGTGGCCCAGGTTTCATCAAGCCACACCTGTTAGTAATACAGCTAACGGATGGTCGCAAAATGCACGCCAATGCTTACGTTAAAATAACTGCACAAATGTGGTTTAGGAATCCTTCACAAATGCTACTCAAAATTTTGGTGAATATAGTTTAAGAAATTTGAAAGATCTGCCAAGAAATTATGTATATTACTCATAAAATTTTATTTATCTAAAGAAACCTCTGATTTGCTTTCATTTGCTAGCAAAGACTCTCCAAGACTATTGCATAGGAAGCTCCTCATGGATTCCTTTAACATGTAAGAACCATGACTGGGGATTTTCTCTATGACTCTCTTCCTTATCCCCTTCTACCCGGGGTCTCTTTTTCTTGATAACCAAGCCCCATTCTCCTTTTCCACATGTACACACACCCACTTTGTGGGGAATATTACATCAGTTACAATAAACTGGTTATGTGCTATTATCAAAGGGATTGCTAATAACAGAGAAATTTGTTTTTCATTTTTGGAGCAAATAAAAAATAAAATATGAGAGAATACCAGAATGCACAGCAAGAACAAAAGCAAATAAAAATCTGACCGAGTGGCAATCTGAAGCTGAGTAAGATACGACAGGGGTTGTTTGACAGTAGCCGTTTGAGCCACTTCATTAGGCCAACAACATGCACCTGCTACATCATCACAGCCTCGGCCAGCTTTCCTCTAGGCTGTCCCAGTGGGCAAGAAACTGCTCAGCTAGCACCCGCTCTTGACCTCACAAACCACAGGACTTCATGTTTGAGGCCTGGGCACAGAGCGGTGGGTGAGGCAATGCCCAGGTTCTGGCCAACCTCACTGCTTGCCTCACGGGAAAAATGATCACGAGTGAAGAGGAATTGACATTATCGCAAGTCAGCCCTCCAGCCTGTTCGGATCAAACCCGGACCTGCACTGAGAGAGTGTGTTCACTGGTGGGCACTGCACTTAGGCATATGGGGGGGCTTTCCAAAATTTCCAAATTCTGACCGTGCTCCCGAAATCTTACCCAGCGCACTGGGAAAGACAGCAAACCAGCCAACAGCACGCACCAGATGAACCTGATGACTGCTTTGTACCTATTACATTTCTTGGAATTGCACGTGAATACACTTCAGTAATACATTCTATTTTCTAATACCATTTTCACGTCAGAGCCAGAGGGGAAATGTCTTACCAATTAGTTCACAAGAAGAAAATACTTCCTGTTTCCAAAGAAGACTATTTATGCCTTTGATAAAAATGTACATCTATGAATGAATTATTTATCAGTGGCATGTTTTTATAAAATGTCCCTGCTTTATCACTGAAGTTGAATCTTTTTGTTATTTAAACAAGTATTACTCAATATACGTTCCCTGCAGACTTACTTTATGTACAAGGCATGATGTCATTGCAGGCATTCAAAAAAATAAAACTCAAGTACAGTCTTGTCCTCAAGGACTCTTGGTGCCTTCAGGGGGGAGTTAGAGTTTCTACCACAGTGTGGCAAGGGTTATGCTGCAAGGGCAGGCCCAGTGTTTCAGGGAACCCGTCACAGAAGGAGCCCGCCACAGCTGAGTCAGACTTTAAAGTGTGAATGGGAGGGATTTTACCATAAATGAAAGCCAGAGGAAAGACCTTCTCAGCGAAGGGTGCATGGAAGGGGATGCAAAAGGGAAGGAGTCTTCAGGAAACAAGGGGTATTCTGCCGGGCTGAGACACAGGGAAGACAGACGGGGACAACGAGACTGAGGAGATGGGTTCCAGCTAGACCGGAAAGGACCATATCAACCACATAAAAGAGTTTGAATTTTATCTCAAGAGAAGGACAACACAGAGCCCTCAAGGCTTTTAAGGATGAGAGGTGCAAGTCCCAATCTGTATTTTAGCGAAAGTGTGGTGGCTGACGGGATGACCGAGAGGAGGCTGGAAGACCCATTAGAGGCGTCACAGGACTCAAGTGAGACTGTTCAAATTACGCGTCGAGACGGCTCTACGCTCTTAGATGTTCTTGAATAGTTTCCCCCCAAACATTCTTTAGTTTTACCTGAGCTTCCCTGTGAGGTATATATCGATACTGATATATATTTTTCCTACCCTAAATACATCATCTGTGGTTCATAAAATCACATTTCACATGACAGACAGTAAACATTTAGGTAAATACTTAAAAGATAATCTCTTACCTGAACAAAGCTGTTCCACTTTTGTGTAGTTTAAAGATACTATGTCATTAACCCATGCGATGATGTCATGTCTGCTCATAGTCTCTTGGGTTATCGAGGTAGAATACACATTGACCGCCATTCCCCAACTAGAAACAAAAAAAAACAAACAAGCTTATTTGTCTACAAGGCAAAAATTAACTCAGAAACACGGACACCTATTCAAGGTGGAGACCCCAGGCAGAACTCTAAGGGACGTAAAAGTCCTGCTTTGGCTAAGCCCTTTTTTTGATCTTTCTGTCTATTCTATACATTTGTCACGATACTGACTTGCATGTATTGTTCAGACAGCATCATTTTTCATCTCCCTCAACTGGACTCAAGTGTTCAGCAGTTTCTGGGATTCCTAATTCATCATTATTGGAGTCTCACTACATGTGTATGTGTGGTATTAAAAATTATCAGGCCTGTAATAGTGCACACTAATCTTTTAGCTTTGTACATTATTTCATAGCACTTTCACTGCTTACCAACAGCCACCTGCTCATCTAAAAATACTATCATTCTTGCCTCCTCCCTTTCCCTCATTGATACATCCAGTCCACCAGCAAATCTTGCTGCCTCTACCTTCCGAGTAGGATCCAAACTTCCATCAACCTGGCGTTTTGCAAAAAAGTCTCTTTGTGCACTTTCAGCTCACAACCTCCTCTCCCATGCCCCCACGCCCTCACTGTGCGTCTTATCACAACACGCACAGTGAGCCTATTGGCATAAATCAGATCTTCCTCTCCTTAGTTCAAAGCCCTCCAATGGTGGCTCATCCAACAGAGCAGAATCCAAAGTTCTCGACATGCTTTATGAGAACTTAATCCTGGTATCTTACTACTACCCTCTCTCCAGTGCTGCTCTGTGCATGTATCATACCCTACATCATGTACACACAGCACCATGTGTGTGCTTTTACTTCAGCAGTTTCCTGATACATGCAAAAGGAAAGGGAACAGAACAACAAATAAGATGTGTTTACTTCTTGACTTCAACGCTTACCAATACTTGGCTAATCTTGTTTCATTTATACTTCCATCAATATTCCCTGCCCTCAGTCCCCCAGCCCCAAGCCAGATTATTTTGAAGTAAATGCGAAGCATCCCATCATTTTATCTATAAATAATTCAGCATGTCTGTAAAAGGTAAGGACATTTAAAAAGCCAAACCATAACAGTATTATCACCCCTAAAAATAAAAACAGTTTCTTAACATCATCGAATATGGGCTATAATGTCTTATAATTTTGTTTCAGTTTGTTTGAATCTGGATTCAAATAAGGTTCATATACTGTGATTCTTTGATATGTACTTTACATTTCTTTTATTTATAGGTCTCTTCTCCATTTCTAATATTTTCCTTGCAATTTTTTTTATTGTTGTGGCAGGAACTGGGTTGGTTGTCTTGTAGAGTTTCCACAATCTGGGTTTTGCTCACTGCACCCCATTGGAGTGATTTAACACATTCCTCTGTCCCTTGTATTCTTTTTCTTACTATTTTTTAAAAATTTAAGTATAGTTGGTATACAATATTGTATCAGTATATTAGTTTCAGGTGTACAACACAGATTTGACATTTCTATACCTTACGATGTGATCCTGTCCCTTGTATTTTATACACAGCTAATTCAATCTGAAGTCTTGATCGAATTCAAGCTCTAACTGAGGGGTGGGGTGGAAAGACTACTTCACGCAGTGTCTGAACTTCCCTCATGCCCGACTGACTCCTTTTGTGATACGTTAGCCATGGGTGGCATTTGCCTAGACCCAACAATTCTCTGGAGGCTTCAAAGTGATATCCTATTATTTATTCTTAATTTATTAGCGAGAATTAACTCTATAAAGAGAAACATCCCCCTGAGGTACCAATTATATAAGGAAGGCAGAAAAGATACCATATTCTTTCCCCTTATTTGCCAGTTTTCAAAGTGAAGAGGTAGTTCCCCAATATTTTCCAAACATGACAAGTGGGGTTTTATTTTTCATGTGTAATTATGAACTCGTAGATTTAAACATGTTTGGTATGCTTCAATCCACTGCAGTTTATGTCTTTATTGATACGAGTTTGCAGAGGGCTTACTCAGGATGGCTTCTGAGTTCTTTTGACAAAGTCCTGGAAGCCTTCAATAATGTCCATGCTTTCTGGTGTGACAAAGTGTTCCAGGCTCAACTTGTACATTTCCTGCTTTAGACCTAAAACCAGTCATTTCTCTAAAGCCTCATTCTTCCTTTTAGTGGCAAATGGTATTCAGAGGTAAGTAATATTTTTAAGCATGACTACATATGACAGGAAAATCTATACAGTTTTATAGGTTAGTGTAAAAATCTACATATTTATGAAACACTTGTGTTTGGAATTCTTATTAACTTCAAAGAAAGCAGTAAAAAATCTGCTTTTTACTTAAAGTGCTAAATGAAGACTTAATTTATAAATAAATAAATAAACATAAAAATAAGTGAATATTCATCCATCCATCCATCCTTAAAAGCACCCTCATCTCTAAATTCCTTCCCCTGCAGATCTGAAAACACTCTCGGCCCTGCATCTCAGATCATGTGACCATAACTACTGCTTTTCCACATTGTCAAATGCTGCTTATTTTTTGCTTAATAAACTGTTTTCTTTAGTCTATCATTTTCTCAACAAAGCCACTGACTTTTACTACCCATTCATTTTTTTAATCCATTATATACATTACATAAAACCTTAAAACATTTTAATTCAAAATTTAAAATGTTTTGGACATTTGATGTAATTTTCACACTTTGGCATAGGCTGGCAGTTGATACACTTTCCCACTGGGTCCTCCTTCAGCTGGTGCAGAAAAGCGTTTGCATTACCGGGCAACGCACTGATGGAGGATGAGGCACTGAGGCCCAGGATTGTGCAAATGGCAACAAACCGAACTGGGATGACTTTTTTTGCTCCAGGCGATTAAAAATGAAACCTTTTACAATGCAGGAGACAGACAATCCGATCTGTGTTTTAAAGTTAAACCATCTACAGGTTTGTAGAACTGTTGTTCTGTGGCTACCCAGCAGAAAGAGATGTACAAGAAAGGACAGGTAGAAGAGTTAAGCCAGCTTTTTCAAGTCATTAGAGCAAGGAAGCGACAAATCATTCGCTGCAGGTCTGTCAGTGAGTCACATTCTCCTCCAGGTCTTCACCGATACTGTTCACCTGAGGACAACAATCCTCCCACATCTAAGTGGACTCTCAGTTCACAAAGAGAAGCACGGCACTATCTGCCTTCAAGGAGGTCTTTAAGATGAACAATGAAACAGCGCCTGATTTTTGCTTTAGAAAAACTCCATTTAGTTTTTACTGCACAATAGCTACTAGGCTCACCACTCTAACCTCTACACTATCACCCCTCCAACCAGCACAGCTGCTGTCCCCAGACACCTGGAGTAAGAGTGACCATGTGCTAAGAGACCAGTGGGAAAACTAGGATAGAGGACAGACCAAGAGTAAGGGTGAAATGGGAATATTTCCTAAAAGAAAACACCACATTAAACAGATTTCCATACTACCTCCAATTAACAGCAATGGAATCAGTACAGTTAATTTCTAATTACCATCGATGCTGATTAGAATACCCTCATAATCTATCTTAGTTCCCTGTGGGCAATGCCTTCAGATGCTGGGTGCAAGAGCTCTGGGTCCAGATTCCCTCTCTGCAGAAGGGGAGGTGCGCTTCCTCACCGCTAGGAAGTCAGGTGGCAGCCAACGTGGAAGGAGAATTCCATTGCTGCTCTGCCATCCAACCTTTTCTCAATTCCTCTGGCTCCCACTTTTTCTACAGGTGTGACTCCAATGCATTCAAACCTCAGTTTTCCAGGTGACTAAAACAGTTCACAGAAGAAAATTTATATCTGTGCAAATATGAAACTCAGGGCTGATGACAACAGTACTTAATAGTCTTCAATAGTACTTAAAAGCTCTTCGGGGACACCCTCTAAAGTCCCAATATTACACATTATAATTTATTGGGTGCCGATCTGCCTTATAGTATAAAGGTACAAGTACTGGTCCCTGTTTATTCTTCAGAAATGTTGTGTGGTAAGTAACATGGAGTTTCTCTATCATCTTACAATGAAAGTGATCCCACACTCCCATTTTGGTCCTTCAAAGAATTCCATGAGGGAATCAGGGCAGGAGTTACATTCTTTCCTGACGAATGTGGATTGCCAGTGCGATAGAAGGTAAGCTTCAAAATGATTTAAAATATCAAATTTTTTAATTTGTTGAGTAATTTACAAAAATTCAGTCAAGAAAAACAGATGTTTAAGAAAGGTAAAGTAATATCAAATGTTACAGAATAAAGAGCCAATGCACCATGCAGGGGTTTATTCTCTTCTTTAGATCTTCTGCATGTTTTTCATACAAAAACAACAGTTTATTCTTAGGTGAACCTGCCATCTGGTCTCTGGGACAGACATAGCATTTCTCTCTGTGCCATCCTTGCCAAAAAAAAAAAAGGAAGTTGAAGCACTGTCCTACTACAATTTGTGGCTTTCAGTCAGATTCTTACCCAGATCATTACATGTTCAAAGCCTGGTAAGCACAGTAGCACTGATGGTAACAGATAAAGGACTCTTTCCTAGCATCACAGTCTGTGGGTCACTATATTTTGATATGGCATTTAAATTTTATTTTAAAATGCATCTGCATCCATTGCTCCTACTTGAAAATAAATCTGTAATCATAATATGTTTATACACTGTTTTTGTGAATGTTTGAATGTTTTTTTGAAAAGCTGGCAACATATATATTTTTTGTAAACAGAAGAGAGAAAGAAAAAAGCTCTTCATTCCTCCCGCAGGCAAAGTCACTGTTTGGGCACGTCTGTGGATAGTGACCACTGACCCACGTGACTTTAGAAAAAGAACCACCTCAGCCTGAGGGCCAATGTGTTGAATTTGGCCTGTACTCAACATTTGGTGGTGGTGGTGTGGATAGAGGTATGGCAAGTTTATGCTTTGCAGCAGCTGCTCAGCCATGCCGATGTCACTCTACTGACAAAGGAATTTTACGTGACTGGCACCTGAGTTGACCTACTGAGCAAAGCCTGGATAGAGGCTTGGCAGGCCCAAAACTGTGGAAACAGAATATGAATTCTACCACCTTACAAGTCATGGGTCCCCAGACCAATTAATTACAAAATAATTGACAATTTTGTCCAAGAACAGATTTTGCAAGGTTTGTGAATTATTCCAGAAGAATGTCTCTTCAAAATCTGACAAATATGTATAATGTCCTAGCTAGCATTATGTGCAGCCATTAAATGAAACTATTTCTTATGTAATTCATTTCATCTTTCTGCCCCGCCCTAACCCTTACAAATAAATCACAGCCATACTTGTGGGGGTTGTGTGTGCTTGAGGGAGGAGGCCACCTTTCCTTATTTCCTCCCTTCACACTTTGATCACTTCTTTTGGAGGAAAACGTAGCAATTTTTTCGGCAAGGCTCACAACAAGCCAGGTGTCCCAGGATCCTGGCTTTGGTCTTGTTCTGGGTGTGTGGATGTAAGGAGCAGGGTTTGAGAAATTAATTCTGGGAATGAGGCATGTGGAAACTATTTTCATTTTGATTTTTTTTCCCAACTAACGTCTGAGTTTGCCAGGCTCCCCAAGTTTAGACACGACCATCTGCAGAAGAACAGCCCTGCATAAGTGGTGGTCTACTGTCTGTAAGGAAGCTGCGTTTGGCTCAGATTCACCCCAAACCTATTTTGAAGCTGAACCTTTGAAAGCCCTTCCTGACTTGAGTTACCTTCCTTATGTTATTCCATAAAGGAATCTATATGCAACTGGAAATCTCACCTTTGATATAAAACAGGAACATCTAACCTTTTTCAACCCATGGCACGCATAAGCTAATTACTAAAATTCTGCAGCACACCAAAAAATATTTTTGCAGATATGGGGGAAAAAAACAACCAAGTAGAATTTTGATTCATTCACACTGGACAGCTATTGTTGTGCTGGCTATTTTCATTTTTTTAATTTGACAATCTAAGGGAAAAGAGGTCAGTACCCTAACTGAATAGCCAGGTATTGCATGTTTTAAAATTCTTGTAGCACACTGGTTGCAAATAGCTGATATAAAATATTCTGAAAATTCCACCTATTCAATGGCAACATACTCCATTCACACATCTTACACTGGCAGCTGACAACTACACCTATATATAGGGATGACTGTCTTTCTTCTCTCTTGTAACAATTTCTGCTTTCAACATGGTCCTCCATCACTGGGAAAAATAATCCACCTTTCACCCAGTTCCAAATAAGTGAAAACAAAGGACAAACTGAAAAAGAGGTACAAATAATAATGGTATTTTTCTTTTACCTGAAAACTTGTTTCTTGACCTTGGGCACATAAGGGTTTCTGTAGCCCTTACAGTAATCTACAACCCAAATTGTTTGAGTAACATTTTAAAATGCTGGCATTTCATAGGGAGCCATGTCTTCCTGACAGGAGCTACAGGTCCATTTAAAGTGTCTCAGAGTCGCCCTTTTCCTACCAATCATTGAATTTACACTTGGTCTAGGTTAAGACCTCACCTTTAATTCCCATCTCACAGGGCGATCTTTGGTTCAAGTTTTTAGGATTCTCAAGGTTGGCCTGTTCCTACAGGGAGACGCATGATTTAAAACACACTCGTAACCACAGCTTTTTAGTCAAAATTTTGCCATTCTAGCAGAAACAGCCACCTGCAAATGCTTCTAAGTAGTCACAAGTATTATGATGAAGCATCTAGAAAGAGATTTAGCCAATCGTTGATATAATATTTCCTTGTCTCACAAGTGACCTCTTTCTCAAATAGCCTGCAAATATTTTGAAGAGAAAATTACATTTAGGCCCACAGATTAACTACTGAATCAAAGAAAGAAATTCCGAAAGTTGTTTTCAAAGACCACGTCTGCACTAGAATATACGTCATCAACCTGGGGAGGGGGGTGGAGAGATTCAGTCACACAGCAGACATTCCCTTAAATGTGCTGAATTTTCCTCTGAAAAGCCTTGTAACAACACAAGCAGATTCTGCCTGAATGCCTCCTTCCTGGCTCCCTCCTAACAAAAGGCTGATGTGAAACCTCCTGTGGTTGTCCCCAGTAATGAACTGGGCATCCCTAGAGAGTGCCATGTCAATGTGTCCCCTGAACCAGAAACTCCCCTGCTTTTCAGCTGGGCATAATTCATTCTCTAGATTCAATACCGTGAGGGGTAGGATTTAAACACTTCACCAAGGAAAGAATATCACCAGATAATTCTCAATTCATCACTTTGTCTTTATTGGTGACCTGCAATGTGGGGGCAGGGAGACTGTTCGAGGAGGGAGACCAGGATGGGGCAAATCGGGAGTCAAAGAGGGTACGCATCTGTGAAAGACAAAGCTTGACAGGATGGGAGCTCCCTGGAGAGACAGAGAAACTGTACTGAGTTTCATTTAAAATTGGGCACTATGGCTTTCGCCGACCTCGTGGGAACACAGATGCATGCACGGATTCTGTGGCTGGTGGCGGAGGAGCTGAAGAAGGCACTTGCTGTCTTCGGGCAGTAACGGCATACTTGGGCTGCTCAGGGCAGACGCGCATGTTTTCTTTTTACAGGGCCTATGACTCTGTTACAGGACTAGACAGTGCAAGACCAACTGCCCCCGGCGCTGCCCTCCCTGGAGAGCTGCCACAGCCAGGGGACAAGGGGACGGGCCCCTAGGCAGCAGAGGTCTGAGTGCACTACCGACTTCAGACAAGGCCAGTGGAGAACCGCCAGTACATGCCCACAGTTATAAAATACATGTATTTTATTAAGACACAGATACTGAAATAAGGCGATGTTTCACTAAAAATTAGACTACTTACATATTTAGATCTAGTAAAGAAAACCAACGTGAAGGACGTTAGTACTAAGCTGTGTAGGGGAACACCGGACAGAACACGAGGAGCAGGAGCTGCACTGGAGGGCAGAGCTGCCTGCTCTCTATCCCAGGCTGTTCCAGGCAGCCTAGCATTGCAGTGGCCACTGTGCTCTTCATCACCGTTCACTGCTTAATGATGACACTTTTATTATGGCACAGCATCCCCCTTCAGTTGTAGTCAGAAGTCCTAACCCCAGCGAGTAACTGCCACTTCCCCAAGGGAATGAACAGAAAATAATGCTCTTGTTCAGGGTGCCCATTTTTTTTGGCATGAACTGTTCCGCTCTAAAATGGAGAGATGAAGCTCTTCCTTGCCACATCACCAAGTAT
Organism: Anoura caudifer; assembly: GCA_004027475.1. Classification (NCBI taxonomy): domain Eukaryota; kingdom Metazoa; phylum Chordata; class Mammalia; order Chiroptera; family Phyllostomidae; genus Anoura; species Anoura caudifer. The sequence goes on from PVKU01002382.1 coordinate 96,169, forward strand.
TCCAAGTACTATTTTTTTAAAATGGAGTATGATTAAAACACACAGATTTCTCCACCTGCCTGCGAAAGGAGGTTCCATAACCAGCCTTAAAAATCTTCCCCCATTTTAATAGCTTGGACACTATCGGTGTTAACCCGTCAGTTACTACTCAGCAAGTGGCTCCTTAACTTCACTACCCACAACATTGTAAGTAAATGCAACAGAAATGCAACTTCAAACAGTACACACAGGTTTTGGTTTTTTAAAACTCAGAAGTAACAAGTCAATAGCTATGGCCCTGAAATGACCTGGAAACTTTGGCGCTTATCCAAGGAATGGAGAAATTGTGGAATTCTAAAAAAAGTTCTTTGTGGCATTCATAATGTTCAGTGATATGAATGAAACTCAGCTGCATAAAATAAAAGAGTAAAAGGCTAAGGCCATGAACACAAACACACACAAAATGGGCACACTTTTCTTCATGCGGTCAAAAATGCAGCAGATTACAGCTGATTATATTTGCCTAAATGCCCATCTGTTTCAAACAGAGTGGCTTGGTATCCATGCTCTGAAAATAATTTCAATGACCCAGAGCTCATTCCCATGCCACAGGGCTTGGCTGGTCTCCTCGGGCACCAACTTGGCTCCCGGTACATCTACTTCTGGACCATATGCCTTCTGTTTACTTTCCCAGCCCTACTTGGCCCTGTTCCCCCTCACCCTGACCTTAGCCCTCTCCCATGACCCCAAGTCATTTTCAGTCAGGCCTTTAGCCTGGCCTGGACCTCCCCCATGACCCCGAGTCAAACTCTCAGGGCAGAAGCGCCGCAGCCACCACGAGGAGTGCTCACACTCAGCAGTCAGCCCACCAGGCCTAAAGCTGGGCGTATGACACGCAGCAGAAGCGTGGCAGCTGAATGAGCACGCCACTACTAGGCCACATGGGAAGGTGCGCAGTTTTGTTGCGAGTGCTCCCCACCTCCTGGTTCTGGGCTGTTTTGTGCTCTTGGTAGTACTGGTTCACCCTCAGGTACTTAGCACCTTCAGTGGTCCACCTTTTCTAAACCTTCTCACTATAAAAAAAACAAATGAAGGATGACAGCGTCAAAGTTAATCCTTAGTTCCCAGCACTTGGCACCCATGACTGCATCTCATGCTTCAGGTTGGGCTCACATGTCAACTCCTCAGCGAGTGCTCCCTGCCCACCCCCTGAAGTGGTCTCCTCCAGTTACTCCCACATCGCTGTGCGAGATACTAACACAATCTGCGACTATCTTGTTTATTGTCCGTCTACTACTTCCTGCTCCCAGAACGTAAGCTCTATGAAGGCAGGTATTTTATAGGACATATTTTGTTTACTGCCGTATCTTCTGTGTCCAGAGCAGTGCCTGGCACATTAGCGGGCACAATAAATAAATGCTGAATGGATGCACATGTGGAAGAGTTTTGTGGGGAGGGGAAATACACAGGGTTCCCGAAATCATACCATGTAAGCAATTGCCAGCGTATGTCTGTAGTGCTGTGTGAAAGAGTTAGGAGAAGATAAATCAGGGTTGCATGAATTAAAAGGACTTTGTCACCTATAACTAAAACAAAGAAGTAGAGAAACATGCCATTCTTCATGTCTCCAACACTGATCTGCAGAACTCCCAGCTGCATTTCAGTTTCATGAGAGCTCTGACCCAGGAGTCAGGGGCACTGGCTCCTAGTTCCAGGGCTAACATCAACCCGGCTGGGTACCCATGGGCATCTCCTTTTCTTCACAGGTGTAAGTAGTTAACATGCATTTTCTCATTTGGTCTTCATAACAATGCTAAGTGATACCTACTGTTTTTCTGCATTATGTATGAAGAGATACAGAGACACCTGCCCAGTCACAACTATTAAGTGGGAGAGCTGGCACTTGGACCTCGGGCTGATACCAGGGTTCTTGCTTTCAGCCACCTCCCTTTCTGCTCTTGGTCTTTATTGTGTCATGAAAGGAAGTGGGAAGAAAAAAGAACTCCAAATGAGGACACAATTGTGGTCTTCAATAAAACCATTTTCTTTTTTTAGTTCTACCATGGCCTCATTTTACATTTTCACTTTAACCAAGATGATTTTTTTTAAAACATAAGTTTTCCTGAAGAAGAGCCCAAAATGTAGAGATTTGGGTGACTAGTTACTCAGTCTATTGCTGAGAATAATTTTTGGCTCAAAAATATGTCAGCTGTAACATACACGCCATGCTAATATTTTAGGAATTGCCACATTTTACATTTCCAGTTACTACATATTTTGGACTTCAGCCTCCCAATTTGCTGATTGTGGTACATTAATCAAAATGGACAGAGATCAAGTTCATCACCACTTATAATTTTTTCAACACTAATTATTAAGACTTCAGATTGGTATCTTGACTATGTGTTTAGAAAAATGTATTTCTTAAAAAGAAAATCTTCTGGTATCTCACTCTTAGAGATAGGTGTTTGGCCAAATATCTGTTTTTATGTTACGGTAAAATTCATTTTTAAACTCATGAGAACATTTTGAAATGGAAATGGAAATTGGAGTACCAATAAAATTAAGCCTAAAAGGATGAGGGAAGTGCAGGCTAGTGTTAAAATTCATTCCAGTGAACTTGGCTCCAAAATGGGCAATGTACATCCATACCCCACCCTCCCCCCTCACCCCACCCCGCCAAGCCAAGCCCTGTTGGTGCCATCTACTCTTAATTCTTTCCATTGCAGACACAAAAAACAAAAATGGCCAATCTCAAATTGTAACAGTGTAACATTCAACTTCTTAAGTATTAATAACTTCAGTTGACAAGGTACTGATCAGCTTCTCTATTCAACTGACACCCCAACCCCACAGAGCACCCTGCAAATTGCAAACAAGGTGGCTGCACATTGTGAGAACAGGAAATGGACATTTCAGTTGTAGCTACAGCTGAGCTAGGATTAGTAATGTTCAGCCAAACTGGTGTAGCAGTGGGGAAATGTTATCTAAACTAGGAGCACCATTTCATCATCAGTTCACCAGGGCACTGTCCCAAAAACTTCCTTTCCCAGCTGAAATGATTCATTTAAGTCAGAGAAGGGAGGCCCCTATTTTCCTGTAATTCCACCCCACAGCGGAGCTCATCCTCCCACCCCCTTCCCTAGTTTCCTGGTACTCCTGTTTTGGCAACCAGATACCAATCCTGTCTTCCTTGCATATTGAATTAGAAGAGGAGTCCTTTCTTACGGGTTTTTTTTTTTTTTTGGTTGTTGTTCAGTTGGGTGGTTTTTAAACCAACAGGCTCACCTACCATGTACTTACTGGAATGACAAATAAAGAAGGAACTGATAGACATCAGAAGTACTTAACAGCCCCTGACTAAAATCAATTTACACACACACACACACACACACACACACACACACAGTACCTCTCTGTTCTCTTATCTGCCTTGTTGTAAGTCAAAACTGTAAACACCTCTAGCATCAGAGTAATAACACTTTAATTCTCAAAGGGAAGTGTAAAAACTGCGCACTCGAGTGAGAAGTGGATAAGAACTGAGCTATGTGCAAACTGAACCAGGTGCACAAATAACATGGGGGCAGATACATGGTAAGACCCTTGGGTTTGGGAAAGAGAGGAAGCATAGGAGTTTCTTAAAGTGAAGCTTTCTTCCTTGATTCTGCAGTTCTATGGTGTGAAGACTTACAGGAGCAAAGGACTATGTAATATACTCTTGTAGTTTACTGAATTTAGAATGTTTTGTTAAATTTGGGATATTTAAAGAGAGAAAAATAACAACTGATCAATGAGCATTCACAAATAATTAATGGAAAGAAAATTATTTATGAGAAGACCTGACAAACTATTTGACTAAATAACTAGAGATATTATACCGTAGTCAAAGAAGTCTTCAGAAGGGTGAGTGGATGAAGTTAGCTCTAGAGTAGATGTGTATGTTAAAACTTACCCAGTATGTGAGTGACCTGATAACATTTGGTAAAGTGCCTCACTACCCTGCCCCAGCATCTAGTTACTAGGTTCCTAGAATTAATTTGACTTAGAGATTTTAAAAACATTTAAAAATTAGATTTTTAATTCAGCACTTGAGTATAATTATAACTTTTTTTGGTTCCTCAGACTTAACCCAATGTCTCAAGACCTATTTCACTTTATTTCAAATTTAGCTGTTGTTATAATTAATGTAATAATAAGCATGATAAACGATATCATAAGAAATGACTCATATTTTTATGTGTATATATAACTAAGGATTATTTTATTTTTTAAAAGATTATATTTATTTACTTTTAGAGAGTGGGGAAGAGAGGATGAAAGAGCGAGAGAAACATCGTGTGAGAGATGTATCGATCGGTTGCCTCTCACAAGCCCCCAACTGGGGGCCTGGCCCGCCATCCAGGTATGTGCCTTGACTGGGAATTGAACCTGAGAACTTTTGGTTTGGAGGCCAGCATGCAATCCACTGAGCCACACCAGCCAGGGCAGGATTCTTATTTTAAATTAAGGATAAAATACCTCAGAATAGTTTGATGAAGCAAAGAAAACAAACTCAAGGTAGGATATTAGTAAGAAAGCTATTTACTCTTTTAAAATAAAGTGTAAAAGTGCTGCTTATTTTTCAAAATATTTTTATATAAAAACCAGTACATTTCCCACTATAGAAAAAGTAGAAAGATAAAAATAAAATTAAAGACCTTGTGTGTATGTAGCATGTGTATGAGTTTTATACATACATACTTATACATAAAAGTGGGTTTATAAACACACAGGGTTCAACAGTGTTCCCCAGAATTCATGTTTCCCTGAAACCTCAGATGTGCTTTTATTAGGAAATAGGGTCTTTGGAGATATAATTAGCTAGGATACTAGATTAGGGCCCCAAATCCAGTAAAGACTGGTATCTTTACAAAAAGGCCACGTGAAGAAAGAAAGTCAAAGACACAGAAAGAAGGCCACGTGATAACAGAGGCAGAGACTGGAATGCTGTAACGACAAGCCAAGGAATGAGCAGGGCCAGCAGAGGTAGGGAGAAGCTAAGAACGACCCCCCTACAGCCCTTGGAGGAAGCGCAACCCTGCCGATGCCTTCATTTCAGAAACCTAGCCTCCCCGGCTGTGAGGACAGTCTGCGGTATTTGTCACAGCACTCCTAGGATGCCAACACAATACATCCACACTTTCGTACTACGCTGTTTCTCTTAACGCATTGTGAATGTGTTTCATATCTTTTTCACGTGCAATATTTGCACTACATTTCACGGTGTAGGTATACCACAGTACACCTGATTCCAGAATTTTATGTTAACCCGCTTGCTTGTAAGAACTACTGGTTTGATCATTTCTCCTCTTTTTCAGGTAATTATTATTTCAAGACAATGGAAGCGGTGGTCACTTAAATGCTAGCAATGATCAAACCATAATGGCTCACATAAAAAGACACGGACATTGTTCCATGTCCTATATAGTTCTTTGGGTGATTTTGAGGGAAGGTTTATTTGTGCGCTAGTTAGAGTCCTGGAAGCCCAATGGGCAGCAGCATTGGTTCTGGGCTCCCTTGTTAATAGAGAAGGAAGCAAGCAATCATCTCTAAAAAAAAAAAAAAAAAAAAAAAAAGTCATGTCCTTGGCCATCGTAAACTAAGGGAATCACAGGATGTCCTGTCTAACAGTATTTGGCTTCCTTTCATGGAACAACCTCAATTAAACCAAAAACAACACTGTTAACTGATACTTTAGTAGCTGTGACTTGCTTGGTCCCAACTAGAATGCAGAAAATAATCATCTATAATGGATAGCAAGAGATTATTGCCATTGTGGAAGTAGTAACTCATCTGAAATTTGACCTGAAAATTTTGCAATAAACTAAATGATAAATGAAATAAATTACACTCATAAAATCTACTTGCAGGCCGAGGGCATTTGTGAAATCGTAACTGATCTCATATTTTATAATATCTTTGGATTTTGAAACATGTGTGGCTAAGAAATTTGGATTTTAGCTGGAATATTTCCAGAAGCCAAGCATTCCTACCCTTCAAAATCACACAGTCCCTCAGCAGACCCTTTCGGGTAACCCCCTGGCCTTCCTGAGCTTTTGCTTTTGCTTCCCAGTTCCTAAATTCTACTTAAGGCAATTTCTCCTTAGGGGTTACAGGCGTTGAACTGGTAATGACAAAACTGCCACATTAGATTGAATGAGGCTGGAGCAGGAAAGAGGTAGGGGATGTTCATCTTAGAATTTGAGAGAGAGAGAGAGAGAGAGAGAGAGAGAGAGAGAGAGAGAGAGAGAGAGAGAGAGAGAGAGAACGCGAGCGCACGAGGAGGAAAGAGATAGAGCGAGGAAGAGAGGGAAAGAATATCTAATGCTTTAATTATCAAGGGCAAGATTCAGAAAACATAAAAATGGTTCCTGGCTACTTTAAAAAAGAGCATTTCTATACACATTTCCCTCAAAATGTAACAGTGGAAAATCTGATCTAGTGTTAAGGGGACACTCACTATAAAGAAAAGAATATCTATATAATTACAGGGTTCTTCTCCACAAAATTAAGAAAACTTCTCATCTATCAAGATCCCATAGAAAACCTAGCTCCTAACTTTAACTCTTTCATATCAACTTTTAAACTGGGCTTAGTTTTTTTTTCTGAGCTAAAATAATGATATTATTACTTTGCAGACTATTTTAATGTAATTATCTTATATGAACTTGCTGAGACCTGGGCCTAATTGCTAGAAAAGGTGTTGTGGACAAGACTAGGGAGAAGCAACTACCCTTTTTCTTGAGCGGTTTATATTCCAGTTAAGAACAGACCCATATCCATTAAAATCTAACTCAAGACTATATTATAGCATCCAGAATATAGTATTTTATAACAATAAGATAAGCCACCTAAATTTTTTAAAGGAGCAAAAGATTTGAACAGACACTTCACTAAAGAAGGTACCCAAAAAGTCAATAAGCACATGAAAGGATACCCAACATTATTAATCATCAGGTAAATATACAATTAAAATCCCAATAAGATATCACTATCCATCTGTAAGGATGGCCAAAATTTAAGACTGACAATACCAAGTGTTGCCAAAGATATGAAACAACTGGAACTTTTACATTCTGTGGGTAGGACTGTAAAATGGTATAACCACTTTGGATAATTATTTGCAGTATCTTAAGCTTCTTTGTTAGTTTTTAGAAATTTTATTTATGTATGTATGTATGAATGTATAGTTGATGTGTGATTTTATATATTAAACACAACTTAGATGGCCCAATCATTCTACGCCTAGGGATTTGCCCCAGAGAAATGAAAACATACGTTCCCGGACTTCTGGTCAAGATGGCGGCATGGGCAGACATAGCTTGCCTCTTTGCAACACCACATCAAAATTACAACTGAAACATGGAACCACCATCATGCAGAACCATCAGAAATACAGTTCAATGGAAGTTTGACAAGAATGGAATTAAAGAAACCACAGACATCTAGACTGGTAGAAGCGGTGCAGATGAGGAATGGGCTGGCCCAACACACATGTGTGGTGGATAAAAATTTGGGAGGGATATCTCAGGAGTGAGGAGTCCCAGCCCCACACCAGGCCCGCCAGCCCAGGGTTCCAGAGCCAGGAAGATAAGTCCCCACAACTTCTGGCTACAAAAACTAGCAGGGACTGAGCCAGTGGAAGAAACTGTTGGAGCCCCAAGCAGTTGTTCTTGAAGAACCCACATACAAACTTACTCAGACTTACTCCCTCTGAGCTCCAACACTGGGGTAGCAGCTTGAAAGGCACCAGTGGCATATAGGAGAAAGCAAAGTATCTGGCATCAAGGCAAGCAGAGGCCATTGTCCCTTTTCTAAACTCTTCCCCAACAGAGCTGGCAAGCTGGTACCATATCTGAGATGCCATCAATCTGGTTAACACTGTTTGACCTACCTAGGAGATCCCAAGAGACTCCACCCCACTGAACTTATGGGCCCAACCAAGCTACTTTTCCATATGAATGGCTAGTCTTGACTCATACTGCACAATTTCCTGAATCCTCTCAAACAAGCAACAGCTAGCCTCAGTGAGCCCCAGGCCCACTACTAGCAGCAGACAGCCTGGATCCACAGTTTGGCTTCACCTGGGAATCTCCAAGCCAAGCACAAGTAGCAGCCATCCCAGATTGCTTTATAGCTCAGCAAGGGCAGCCCTGTGCAAAACACAGGTGGGGGCTGACCTTGGCCTATACCACCCAGGAAACCCCAGGGCCAGCCCATCCAGTGGGCAGTTACAGACCACGCTAGAACACCACCACCTTGCCTCTGCACAGCTGATCCTCCTCGGATGGTGGAAGTTGGTGGTAAGTGGTCAAAGCCAATCCTTACAGTTGACTGGCATGGGTAAATCCCTCCCATTGACCTTCCAAAAGCAATCAAGGGTCAACTACAAGAGGAGGGTGTACTCAGCCCACATGAAGGGTGCACCTTGAGTACTCAGACTGTGCCACTGGACCCTACATGGCACCCACTACCATTAGGCCATACCACCAAGACACAGTCGAAGTATCTCTACCTAATACATAGAAAGAAACACAGGGAGACAAAGAAACATGGCCCAAATGAAAAAACAGACCAAATCTCCAGAAAAAGCTAAACGAAATGGAGATAAGCAATCTATCAGATGCAGAATTCAAAACACTGGTTTTAAGGATGTTCAAGGAACTTAGTGAAGAACCTGGAAGCATGAAAAAGATCTAGTCAGAAACGAAGGATTCACTAATTGAAATAAAGGACAATTTACAGGGAAACAACAGTAGAGCGGATGAGAATGAAATCAGTGGTTTGGAACATAAGGAAGCAAAAAACAACCAACTAAAACAACTAGAAAAAAAAAGAATCCAAAAAAAAATGAGGATAGCATAAGCACCCTCTGGGACAACTTCAAGAGGTCCAACATTTGCATCATAGGGGTGCCAGAAGGAGAAGAGAAAATTCAAGAAATTAGAAATCTATTTTTTAAAAAATTCCCTAATTTGGTGAAGCAAATAGACATGCAAGTCCAGGAAGCACAGAGAGTACAGACAAGATGGATGGAAAGAGGCCCACTCCATGACACGTCATAATTAAAATGTCAAAAGGTTAAAGGTAAAGAGACTCTTGAAAGCAGCAAGAGAAAAGAAGTTAGTTACCTACAAGGGAGTCCCCATAAGTCTATCAGCTGATTTCTCAAAAGAAACTGCAGGCAAGAAGGGAATGGCAAGAAATATTCAAAGTCATGAAAAGCAGGGACCTACAGCCAAGACTGCTCTACCCAGCAAAGCTATCATTTAGATTCAAAGGGCAAATAAAGAGCTTCCCAGACAAGAAGAAAGCTAAAGGAGTTCATCATCACAAAAGCATTATTACATGTAATGTTAAAGGGACTTATTTAAGAAAAAGAAGGTCAAAACTATATGAACAACAAAATGGCAAAAATACGTATCTGTCAACAGTTTAATCTAAAAAACAAACTAAGCAAACAAGAAGAACAGAGACAGAATCATGGATACAGAGAGTGTTTTGATGGTTGCCAGATGGGAGGGGGTGAAGGGGAATGGGTGAACAGGTGAGGGGGTTAAGAAGAACAATAGGTTCTTACAGAATAGCCAGGGGGATGTAAAGTACAGCACAGGAAATGGAGTAGCCAAAGAACTTATATACATTTCCCATAGACATGAACAAGGTGTAGGGATTTCCTCAGGGAGTGAGGGGTGCTGGGTGGAGGGGGGCAAAGGGAGAAAAATCAGGACAACTATAGTAGCATAATCAATAACATATAATTAAAAAAAGAAAACCTATGTTCCCACAAAGACATGTGTGTGAATATTCATAAACTTTGCTAAGAACTGGAAACAACCCAAAAGTTCACCAACCGCTGAGCAATAAATTGTGGCACAGCCATGCAGTGGAACACTACTCAGCAATACAGAATACTCAACTGCTGGTAAACCTAATCTAGATGAATCTCAAAATCATTCTGCTGAGTAACAGAAGTCAGACACTACAGAGGGCAAGCTGCATGATTTCATTTTCCAAAAATGGAACCCAGACTGTGGCGACTGCAAGGACGACAGAGGTTGCCTAGGGCAGTGGACAGCGGAAATAGTCCAAAGGGTATCAGGAATCTTTTGGGAGAGATGGCTTCAAGGGCATGTACATTGCCCAAACTCACTGAATCATATACTTCAAGGAGATGCAATTTACTATATGTAAACTAGTTCCTAATAAAGTTGACAAGAGGGGAAAAGACTATAGTATAATGTTTGAATATTTTCCACATTCATTTGGACTTTTAATGAACATCTGTTATTTGCCAGGTATTGTATCAGTTACTGAGGGCACAAAAGTCATAGATTAATTAATATAAGGACAGGGTAAAAGAGCAGATTAAAACTACCAGCAGCAATACTAGCTAACATTTTTAAAAACATTTACTTCAACCAGTCACTGCTTGGTATACCTTATATTCCGTATCTCATTAACAACTCCATGATGTTAATGTCATTGTTCCCATTCATACATTAAGAAGATGAGGCTTGGAGAGGATAAAAATTTTGCCCTAGATCATACAGTCAGAAAGGGGTGCAGCTGGAATAGAGAAGTCTCAGGCCAGAGTCTGAGCTGGGCCACTACATTGCACTGCCTCTCTAAGCCATGATCTGGGACTTTGAGAACCCCAGTTGGTCCTAAAGTGGGATAGGAATGGAGGGGTGCTGGACGCTCCAGGTCAGCTTTTCAGTCCAGACCAAGTTTTGAACTGAAGTTGAGGTAGCAGTAACACACTCATCACACAGGCTAGAAACATGTTCATTGTTATTCATGCTGAACATGAAACATGTTCATTGTTATTCAATGAACATGAATAACATGTTCATTGTTATTCATTGTCATTCGTTGTTATCTTTTTTTAATTTTTAAGAAATTATTTATTGATGAGAGAAACATCAATTTGTTGTTCCACTTAGTTACAAATTCATTGGCTGATTCTTTTTTTTAAATTGATTTTGAGAGAGAGAGGAAGGATGTGAGAGAAACATCAATTTTGTTGTTCCACTTATTGATGCTTTTATTGGTTGATTCTTGTATATGCCCTGACCAGGGACTGAACCTGCAACCTCTCGTGGGATGATGCTCTAACCAACTGAGCTGCCCAGCCAGGCATGCTGGCATCTTAAAGTCAGTGGTAGGACTATGCTATCTGCCTGTCAGAAATTCCAGGGAGAGAAAAAAATGGGCTTTCCTAACACCAAACCTGCTTTTCAATTTATTGTGTGTTGCTAGCCTCACTAAGAGATTTTGGAAAGACTTACAGGTCTCCATTCCCTTCTGTTTTCAGCCCTCTGCCCAGGTGGCTGATGACTCATCTCTCTTCTCCTTCCCTCTGGAGAACAAGTGTTGCAGGGACAGATTTACTCTGTTTCCACAAACAGAAAGTGGGAGCCAGGAAGGAGGAGCGAGGAGCTGGAGCATCCACCCCAAGAAGGCTTTACCCTGTGCTGGGGCTGGGCCCACCCCCCTCTAGGGTGCATCCACCAATCACTGCCTCACCCGCATCCTCCCTTCTAGCAGGAAGAGTCAGCTCACAAGCTCCACAGGCTTTCTATTTCATGGTTACTGAGGGTGAGCAGGTCCCTGCAGCTGGAGTAATGGATTCAAAGCTCTCCTTTCAGTTGACTCCGAATTGGTCAGTCTCCATGGGGAATCACTCACACTGGTGGGCAAGGAGGCTGGAGTAGGGAGTATGGTGAATGTAGATGGCTCGTTTCCTGGCCAGTGTCACAGCAGCACTATTGCAGGGGTCACACGAAGGCCAGATATTGCTCAATAATGCCCATAAGGTGGGGAGATTAGACCAAGAGTTGGGGGAGCCCAGAGGGCTGCAGTCAAGTGGCTAAAATACAGCAATAACCCATAACCTCACTGTCTTAGCCATCTCCCCAGTACCTGACACACAGCAGGTGCTAAAAAAAAATGAGACAAAAATAAAAATTCAAAGAGGATATGGAAAAAGAATCCTTACAGAGCATTATTTTGCAGTTAGTGCAAGATTCACAGAGCATACTAAGCAGGCTGAATGCATCACAAAACAACACAGGAGGCAGATCCAATGTACTCTGAGAAAGTGAAACAAAATATGGATTATATGGAGTATGATGTATGAAACCTCAAAGGGCAGATGCTACAGGAGCAAATCTCATTTGTGATATTGTTTTAAGAGTGGTAACTGCATTAGGCAAATTTTTAATATCCATGTGACTTCAGTAAGTCTATAAACATTTTGAGATGTTTCTCAATATATTTCAGCAGGTAAAACTCATTGTTAGAACAAGACTATAAAAAGATACACAGGGACTTATCTGTCCAGTTCCCACCATTATTAGTTCATATCCTTGCAGTTTCTCCAGGCACATGAAGTAAATATGAATACACATTCTCCTTTTCCTCACTTTTTTTACATAAAAGTTAGTACAGTATAATTCTTTTTAATCTAGTGATGGTCAATACAAATATCATAAAAATTGGAGTCCAAAAGAGATAGGCCTTTTTCCTTGTCCTCAAGTGACTCTTTGCAAGGCAGAAGTAAACTTCCCACCATATAAGTCACTCAACAATGTTCAAAATTATGGTTTAGGCTGTATAAAACTTATACACAGAGGTCATGGTAAGGGACGCACACTCAAACACAGTTTTTATTTTCATGCTCCATTTCTGAAAGCTTCAGAAAATTACAGGAGTGAAAATGTTGCCTCTGCCAGGTGATCAGCACAATAATCACAACAGTACGTTATTGGGGTCAGATGTGAGTAGCTCCCCATCTCAGCTCCCTCCCTCCTTGCCTGTTGTCCTGGATACAAGAGGCTTTTTCAAGGAAGGGCTGTACATTATTTATCTTTGCACCCTAAGTGCCCAACATGGAGTTTAGCATATAGAAGGAACTGAAGTTTGCTGAAAGAAAAGATTAAGATTCTGCAAAAATTTTGGCTTAAATTTTAATGTAACAATAATTGTGTCATTATCTAAAAGAGTGGAAATTAAAATTTGTTTATTGTTAGCCATCTGAAAATATGTTTTGGCATTCTAGATGGATACAAAGGAAGTAGATTGGGGTGGGGGGGCCCATTTTAGTAGCTTTACTTTCTCCTGATTTGCTGAGCACCAAATGCAAACCTTGCAGAGAATCCTGCTCTTAAATGAAGGAATATTACTGTTTATAATCAAAGTAAAACTGAACATAAGAACACCTCCCTGCAATGTCACGGCCCCTAGCAGTTTTGACAAATACCTCTCAGGGTTTCTGCCAAGACTCTGAAGAGCAAACAAAAACCAACGCTACTTCTAGGAATAGTAAAACGGGATTGCAGAAACCTAATGCGTGCCTCCTACTAAGAGCACTGGTACTTTAGGGTTACGCAACGACAATCACTGGCCATAAACTCCAGGACCAATTCTTTGCACAGGATCCCAAGTTTTTTATAGACTTCCCAATGCACGCTACATTATTTATAACGTGTTCTCTTATCTCTCAAACCTCTTGCCCTATTCCTCTCCTGTTCCACCCGATGGCCCAGATCTGGTTCTTCGGGCATATTTTACCTGCCCAAACCAAATGAGGTCTAGAAATAACAGGAAGACTGAATGCTAGATAAATTACACAAAAAGGACACCGTTACTAAAAGCAGCCATCAACTTGACCATCTTATGTATATATTAACACCTCCAGAAAAAACAAAATAATGCTTTAAGTAAGAAAGCTTGCCCTGGTTCAACTGAGTAAAATCCTAATTAGCCTGGGGAGAGTGGACACTAAAAATACACACTTTTTTTTCCTACTAAGAAATTATTTCTTGGTGGCCTAATAAAGCTGTTTAATCTTTACCTCACTAATGATTATTTTCATTAAAATAATTGAGCATTTTGGGAACACATTTCACAAAAACATACTTAGGGGAAATTTCTTCAATTCATACTGTAAAGCAAAAGTTGTTATAATTTCAGTTCTTGCCTCTGTGAACTGTAGCTTTCCATTTTGAAAGAACTGTCTCAACATAATGTAAATTCCAAGCACCAAAACATGAAGATAAACAATCAGAATTTTAAGATGAACTATGAAACAAGGTGCATAAGATACCAGTGGGATGTATGTGGAGTGTGATAACAAAAAGGGCTGCAGAAATTGTGCTTAAGATACCAGATGAATATGACATATCCAATTTAGTACTACAGCGGCTGAGAGCCAAAAGATAGCCTAAGGTCAGGAAAATGAAGCTGTTCTAATATCTATGCATATTCTAACATATTTCATTGTGGAGAAAGATCGTTTTCACAGGAGAGGAACAAATCAATTTTTCCTTTAAAGTGAAACTGACAAAATTCCAAAGTGAACAAACTCACACTATCCAAGCTAAGTTCTGTCTTCTCCAGCGCCTGCCATCAAGGTAATCACTTTCCTGCTGTCAGAGGATTCGGTGCCCGAGTCACGTGGAGGGCCCTCAGCAGTTTCATCAGTGTCTTGTCTGCATGTTTTAAGGTATTAAATGACTCAGGAGGAGCCTTCACAATGAAGTGTCAGACCCCTTGCTTTTGAGTTTTAGATGGTTAGAACAATGTAAGCATATAGACTAGCTACTCCTTGAAGTTAGGCTGCTAGCCACAAAGTGGGCTTCTGCAAATTCAGAGGCCACTGTCTGACCCAAGTACCAGTCCTGTTATGGGTGATGCTGTTATTGCTTCCACTAGGGGGAAGGTGCCTTGAGCTAGGGAACATCTGCCCACCTCTTCCTGATCCCTACATGGGGCTTCAGAGGGTTCTCCCATGGTGAATTAAGGATTCTCTAGTCCTCCTGGAGCCTGCAGGGTGGGGCACCATTAGAACTCCCTTTTCCTTTCAACTCTCATTTCAAAGCAGGACATCAATTCCAGCATGCACACTTCCGTTTACATAATGCTGTTTTTTGATTATTGAGTTTTCAGTGGCTTTCCATTTTCACATCTGACCACCCTGCCTGCTTTTCAATGCTCCTGCCTCATTTTCCACTACTGCCCAATGTGCACCTTACCAGGCCAATCAAAATTCTGATACTAAAGCCTGCATTCTTTTCCCCAAAATGTTTGGTCTCCCACAGTGTGGTTTAGTTTCCTGCAGTATACTGGTCGTGAGGGTATCTTTTTCTACTTTGAGTCACTGTTGGCTCAGGAAATGCAAACCACTTTTGCTGTCGGACCAAGCCAAATACTCACAAGGTATATCTGTTACAAAATGAGCTGCTCACACATCTGACTTTGCTGGAACTCAAGGTCCTTGAAGGGGCATCCAGCAGAGAGTTTGCCCAGAGTACACTCTCAAGTACTTGTCAAATTAATTCTCCAAACCAAATAGAGTATTGAGATTAGTCCCAGTATTTCCCCCTCGATTAATCTATGGGGTTATTCATTGCAGCTTCAAGGGGTTGCTGTAAATTCAGAAAAGATATGGTGTATGGAAAACAACCATTGAAATGCAGAGAACCATCTCAAACCAGTGTTCCACTGAGATAAAGCGCTGTAAGCAGATGTGACCAGTGATAGCTGCTGGTGAGGAGGGGGAGCCTATCAGGGTGCCCAGAAGATTACCCCCTTACCAGAAGCTCTGGGAAAGAAACCCGAAAAGAAGTTCAAAAATCAGGCACTAGAGAATCAAAGCATCAGGTAATCCTCTGATTTTTATTTACAAATACTAAGAAAAATGAGGACAAACAAAAATCACCATTTTTGAAAACCTGGGAGAGTAGTAAACCCAGATGATACTAATATATATGTAACGGAGACACATGAATCCAGCCTTTTAATGTCTGCAGCTGCTGTTTTGGGGAGTATGATATGAAAACTACATTCTGATTGAAGTGAGCCATGTTACAATAGCTTCTATTAAATGGAACATACTTTCCTGACTATCTTTTATAAACACACACGCATGATTTTTCTTTTTGGTTTTCTTAATGAGAGTTAACTTTTCAAATTTGGTAAAGTTAGTTGTCAAAGCCAATGTTTCAGGCTTAAGTTTAAACTTATCTTTTTTTTTTCAATCCATTTCCTGGGGCCAAGTAATTTTTTTAAAGGTATTCAGAAACATACACTACTGTTGTTGCATGTTCAAACACCAGCGTGGAAACAGTCCTCTGGACTTATACATTCATTCTTAAAAGCCTGGCGTATGCAAACAAAGATACGGTGGGCAGAAGGCCAGTTAATAAATCTCATTTCCTACGAGCATCCGCATGAAACAGCTGTAGGGAGCAGCCTCTCCAGGGAGAGCCAGAGCAGGACTCGCTCATTCTGAATTAAACAGTGTCACCTCAGACTGCCCACACTGCATTTATATTTTAAGTGGCTCTAAACATACATGGATTTCTGGTGCTCATACATGCCATGGGGAAGCTAGTGCTGAGGAGGCCGTCACATGGTTGTGGACATGAGCCGTGGACACACGTCCACATGGCTCTGCTGAGCCATTTTTGCACTTTCTCTTTTCAACTGAAATGACCAACGGAGAGGTAATTTTCTAAAGGAAACTTGCTCTTCTAACCGAAGTGTGTGCAGGTTTCAATAACAATTTACTACCCACTCTAGTCCAGGCTGGAGAAATGGGCTCCGTGTATAGTAAGAGATACCTGGGTTAAAATACCTGGGCCATGAAGTGTATTTGAGCCTTATTTATAAACAATCTGGTGCAAATGTTCTGGCAATGCTGTCTCCAGCTGGGAAGTGACCGCCTGCTCACAGACAGTGCTGCGAAGCACTGTCTTGTCCCCTTGTGTTACCTGCCAGGGGAGGGGTATTCATCCTGGAGCTCCTAAGAGTCCCTCTTTCCGTTATCACAACAATCTTCTTAAATTTATATAGTTCTTTTCTTTTAAGAAAGTCTTTGTTTTAAACATTTTGAAGTTAATCTTACAAAAACTTTACAAGAATGCAGTGAGATACCTTATACATAGTGAGCAAATGTAGATATCATTACAAAGATAGAGGACCTGCTAGGAGGCCTATCTAGAACTCAGTCAAGGAATCAGGAGGAAAATTCCCTATGACATCCCAGGAATCTGGGTTTATCCAGGCCTTCCACGGGACTCAAACAGAACTCTCGGCACTTCTCGTTGGTGTGGGCTATACTGAACCTACAGCCAGAGGAAAACTCACTTGGTTACACCTCTGTTCTGGCTTTCAAATTGCCTTCCAAGTTTTCTCAGCAATTAAATGGCAATATTATTCCAGCCTCAGGACGCCAAAATAATTACAGAACAGTTCCTGGATTAAAAAAAAAATGTGTCACATTTTTCCTTCCCTTACACCCCTACAGAAAAATAAGTGGTAGTTATGAGACACTAGTCATCCACTTTGAAAGAAAAGCAGACGGAGGATAACATCAAGCATGTCTGTCCCTGTGTGCATCCTTTGTATAATATAGTACACATGTAATTTTGGAGCTTCCTTCCTCATTTAACCTATGACATCTCTCACTATAGTGTCCAATAACCCTATTATATAAAATATGAATGCAATAATGCTCACAGTGACTTAAGAATTTGTTAAGTCAGACATTTATTCCAATTCAGTTTTGTTTTTTATATGATTTCAGATTTCATTATAGAGACTCAGAAAGTAAACTACAAATAATTCAACAAGTGGAAATAACTTGAACTGACTTAAAAAGGTAAATAAAATTTTATTTTAACACAATAATTTATCACCAAAATTAGCATTTAATATTTCCACCAAGTGATTTTCCATTGCCATTTCAAGTTGGTTCATATGACTAATAAAACCCAATGAGGCTACATCCTTTGGCCCACATGGTAAAATTCGAACTCCATCTTAAAAGCAACCTACGTGGCAGAGATTAAATCATTTAAGAAATGAGGGCTTCAAATACATTACAGGTATAAGATGTATTAAATATAAGAACAGCTTAAACAGGTGAGGTTTAAAAAGCAACTTAAGGTTTTTGTTTTTAATTCTATTTGAGGCCTTAGAATGTTCAGAGAAAGGCGGAAGAGTGAGGCAGAGAGGGACCCAAGTTTCCAGTCCCAAGCCTGGGTCTCCAAAAGGAGAATCTCAGAAGTTGTAGACCAATCTGGGTTTACACTACAAGAATGACAAGCACTTGGAATCTGTAAGGATACCATGTCAACGTATTAGTTGGAACCATAAGGCATGAGATTTTGGTGACTTCATGGGTACAGCCAAAACCAACTGCAAGTATTTATGTAATAACCTGAGAGGACAGGGCAAAGGTTGCTTATCATTTGTTTTTGAGTCAGCAAGTAGTGTTTCATTGGTCAAAGGCAGAGGAAGTGAGCTACTTTGGGTTCTATTTTATAAACATTTATACACACAGAATATTCTAACCATAATAGTATCTTAATGTTTAGATGAAGGCATTAAAAAAAAAGAGTTATTTCCTGTTGCTCACTAGCTGAGAGGATGCACTCTAGAGGTATGTGTGTTCTGCTTCAAAGGAGAAGTATTGTTAGCGGTTATCAAGGTAACATTTAAAAATAACTACCCCAGTACAAAAGAACTTCAGAGGAAATATGAGTGAAGATCATTCTCCCTTCAAGTCTGGCCTTGAGCTTCATTAGACTCTAGCTGCATTCTCCATTACATTGTTATCCTTATCAAACAATGCAAACAATTTTAATGAGCTTATCTACTAGAACATATTGCCAGATATGCTAATGTAAAAACGATGCCAACCACACAGGCCAATTCATTAATCATAAGGCTCACAACACAATGACCAAGATCAGCTTCATCCTCAACTCAGACCTCAGCAAAATACCAGGAATTACCTTCCTACTGTAAATAAAAAGGGCGGGCTCCCCCACCCATGCAGAGGCCATAAACTCCTAAGAAAATGCATAACAGCGCCCCGTTTTTTTTTTTCAGGTCTGTTGCAGTCCTGTCTCTTTCTAATAAACCTTGGGTTCCATGAAGGAAATTTTGGTGAATGCCTGACACCATGACCTCTCCTGTCAATCCTGGCACCAATCAGCGAGCAGAATTCTTACAAAGCTCCATCAATCTGGCGGTTTAACATCACAGACTGCAGCTTAATCTAGAGGATTCCATCTTTCCTGCACAGACACCAGGGCAAGCGCAAACGCTTTCCTCGCCATCCTCCGGTCCCCTGCCTTTGGGCACAGCCTACCTAATGGTTCCTTTAAAAAATCTCCAAGGAAATAAGGGAAGGAAGTGCTACAGCTTGTCTCCCTTTGGAGAGAGGGAAAATTGCTTGCCTTTTTATCAATGTGGAAGGAAAGAAATGGAGGGAGACCCCTTGCAGGCAACAAACCTATTCACAAAATGCTTTCCATCTGCAATCGTGAAGCCTCCATGCATACCCAACATGACACATGGAAATGGATAGCAAAGAATCACAACTGCTTTTATAAACGCACTTCTGCAGCCCAGTCTGGGCCAGTGTCTGTTTCATTATATAACGGGCCGGATTTCCGCGCCTCCCCGCCGAGGTGCCCCGCCCGGCACCGCTCCCAGTGTCAGACCCATTACCTGTAGGAACGCTCCCCGCGCACCGTGTGCTTCCGGAAAGGAATGATGGTCCCGTTATCCTGGATGATGTCGTTGTTGTTCTCGCCATTTGGGGACAGGGTTTGGGTTGGACCAGGCATTGGCGCACTCCCGAGGTAGGGAACAAACCGCTGTGGGCTGGCTGGTGAGGAAGGTGGCTGCGTTTTGCCTTCCCGCTCGCCTGCTCCTCACGCAGACCTTGCCTGACGCCTGCTCGTGAGCTCCCTTCTCCCAGCTCAGGCTCCCGCCCCGCCCTCCTGAGTCCCGCCCTCCGGGCTGCTGACGTCAAAGCGCCGGCAGCAGCACCCTGGTCACGTGGCCGGGCCCGTCACCATAGCAACTCGCTAACTCATCACCTCGCCTCAATTCGCACAGGGCCGTGGCGTGACCACGCCAGCAGCTCCAGGCAGGCACCCGGGCGGGCCTACATCTGGCATGTAAAATTGAGGGCCACCCCCCAGCCCCCCTCGCAGGCTCGCCTGGTCTGAAAACCAGCTCTTCCTCTAACCATTTCCTTTCCGACCCGTGCCTGACTGCAGCTGTGTACACAAAAGAACGATTCAGGCCGAGGGGTGTGGGAGACCCTTTAACTCATTCAGTACCAAGTTTTTGCGCCCTTAAAATTAAACTCGGTTCGTTTTCAGGAAAATCTAAGACTTGGTGTCCTCCTTCCAGAAAAGGTATCAGACTAAGGGTTCAGAACTTCCAGTTCCTCCCCTATTCTCTAAACACAACCTCCTCCCCCAAATAAGCCTCAAACCTGAAAACGATGAGGAAGTTGTATTTCCTTCTAACCAATGTAGCCTTTACCTTAATAATATGGAGATTAAAGATGACAAATTATGAGATTTTCTGCACAAAAGAATCCCCAAAGAGGGTTTGTAAAAAAGATAACCACCATTTTAGAACATCATAGTTGCCCACGACCCCCTAATTCAAATTCTTATACTGCCTTCTGATACAGATAATTAACTCCTTGTCATTTATTTCACTTCCATTTGAATTAAGTGAACACCCGACTTAGTATTTGGAAGCTCTCAACGTTCAAGCTGTTCTACATCACTGTAATGCAGTTTTCAAATACACTGGTTTTGAGACAGGTACTATTATCACTATCCCTATTTTAAAGATGAGTGAACTAGTGAGATTAAGTAACATGCTCAAGGTCATACAGCTAGAAAGAAGTGTACTGGAACTTCAAAATGGCATGCTTTTATCAATGTGATTGACAATAGTGATCTATAACTAATGTGACCTCATAAATATTGTATATCAAGGTAAGAATCAAGTACTTAATGTACACTCTCAATGTGACCACCGTGAAAAGAGAGCTGTGAATATTTGATTTGCTATTACTGTGCAAAGTCTACAGATTAGATTATAAACTCTAACAGACCCCAGATGTGTCCAGTGCTTTCCTCCAGGGAGGAGAAGAGAGTTTGAAGGATTCTGTGGTTATCAAAATGGTCTCTGGCCTTTTTTTTTGGGGGGGGGGGTAGAGGGGGAGAAGAATTGGGGTATAAAAGACAATATAACTACAGGTGGCAGAAAGTACTAGGCCATATGGCCCACCTGTTCACATTATTTTCTGGTACAGATATTAAAAACAGGTAAAAACTTTGTCATTCCTGACAATTGTCTAGCATATCTCCCTGGTAATAAGTTATTTCTGGCATGAAGCTACTAGAATTCGAAACAAGTGGTTTATAACCTAGGTGGTAATGGTTGATGGGCTCAAACAAGGGGACATTCTCCTTCCTACTTTATAGTCTTCTTTTGGGTGACATTCTATAATTTTATTTTATGCTTCTTCAGTGAATTCACAGTATACAAGCTGATTTCTTAGCTTACATGAGAATTATTTCTTATATAATAAAGACCCAAATCTGACCTAAGACTTTTACAAGGTACACAGATACATATAAGTAAAAGAGACACGCATAAGCCTTACATTGCATAAGGAACTATATAAGGGCTTAAGAGTGTAGTCATCCTACAAAGATCCACTTCCTCTTACTATTTCTGGTATGGGACCCATGGTTGTCAATTTTCTTAGTAATTTGTTCTCTTTCACTAAAACTTCCCCTTTTGGGGGGAGACAGTCTGAAAATGAAAGGCACAGTCTACAAATCAAGTATTTAATGTTTTCTGAGCATGCTCTCTCATTTTGTATTCTTTATTGCAGCTTATTTTTTCATAATCCCATATTTAAGTAATATATTGGACATCACTGATGTTATCACAGGGACTAAATTTGTCAGGATTTGAATGTATGGTTTATTGATCATACCAACTAATTTTGTGGAGTGAATACTCCCACCATTTCTAGGCTGCTTGTGAAGAAGACTACTATGGCCAAGAACCTGGGTTGATGGGCTAAAAGGGGAAGAAGATATCTAAGAGCCCTTGTGAATCTTCCTCTAGAACTGCTTTGAACTACACTATAAAGGGGCCCAGAAAGCTCCAGAGACCTGTGATTACCCTCCAAGATGCAGGGGTAACAGGAGTAATAATTTGAAAATATTAAATAGATGTGTTTTCATTCCTCTTCTTAAAAATCAGGTGATCTGGCTGCAATTCCCCAGTGTAGCCCTAAGGTAAATTCCACTTCAGGAAGGAAGATGCTAGAATACAGGGAAAGTACAGAACAGGCAGGAAGGAGGAAGAAAGAGTCTACCTTTTCCAACCCCAACTGAGTGGGGAAAGAAGGAGATGAAAGTAGGATCCCCCAAATGCAGACTTCGGAGAAGTAGTGCCTTTGTTCTCAACCCAAGAGATTTTCTTTTGTCTCCTTTCTCATTAGGGACTTCAGGAAAAGACCTCAAAGAGAATCTCCCTAACACCTCCTTCTCCAAACAGGTGCGGCCCCATAACAGTCAAGACTAAAACCAGTGGCATGGTATGGCCAGGCATAGGAGTAAGGGAGAGGGAAGGGTATCTAAAAGACTAAATATTCACCCAAGAGATGGAGCTATTCAAAGATAGTCTAAAAGACTGAAAGAGGCCCTAAAACTGTGAACTGGTATCTTTAAAACTGTTTCTGCTACCCCAGCTCTCAGCAGCGTTAGCAGAATTGCTCAGATCAGTATAAAAAAAATAATCGAGCTAACATGTCTTTGTACATCAACTGTGGATTCAGGTTTTGCCTTCTCTACATAGGTGTACCTGTAATAAAGCATTTGTGGACCAAGTCCTACATCTCCGACTACGCCATGGAGAAATGTCTCCTCTCATAAAGCATCATGATAAAAGTTGGGGCTGTGGAGGCTGGCCTGGGGTTCCAACTTGGTTTCACTCCTTGCTTGACCCTAGCAAGTTACTTTGCATCTCTAAGGTTTGGATTCCACATCTATGAAGTCAGTGTAATAATGCTGGTTTCATAGTGTTGTGAAAATTAAATTCCACAATATATTTAAACAGTGAACACAGTGTCTGGCATATAGCAAATGCTCTTCAGTGGTGTGTTATACGCCACCACTTCAGTGGTAATATGTTAGGTATACCTTAAAATGTTCATTCATTCACTTGCTACTTATAACTGGATTTCTTGTGTATTGGAAGCCAGCAAGCCAGAAAAATCCCAGGCTCTGTCCTTGAGGAATTTGTTGTTGGCCAAGACAAAAACATTGGCAATTATGATACAACATAATGCCATAATAATTTGTACCACATAGGGTGATATGGGACTATAGAAGATGAGCACCTAATACTCAGACTGGAAATTGGCAAATAGGTCTGGCAAAGTTACCCTAAGGAGCTATTACCTAAGCCTCGGATGAATAAGAATTATAACTTTTTTGTTCACTTCCTATGTGGCAGACAGAGTGTAAGGTTCCTTAGGACAGGGGCTTCAGCTGTTTTGTTTGCTGCTATATTTGCAGTTCCTAGAACAGAGCCTGACAGGTAGAAGGCACTAAATGAATAAGTCATTCGTTTATTCAACAAATACCTGATTTGATTCTCAAAACAACCCTAATGACAAAGTTGAATCTCTAAGAGGAAAAGCAATTTGTTTAGGATTGGATATCAGGTTTTCTCAGCCACGCACATGCTTAGCCACTAGGTAGCGCTGTCATGTAAAAGAGGTGTGGCAGTGTAGAGGGAAGCGAAAGGACTCCCCAAGCAGATACACTGAGGTACAGAGGTGGGAGAGGGTGTAGGTCTCTGGGAGACAGCAAGTTGTTTACTATGGACTCAGAATGGAGCGCACAGTGGTGGGACACAGGGCAAGGACCGGGTGCAGAAAGCTGCTATGGCCCAGCTAAGGAGTTGACCTTAATTCTGAAGGTGTTTTGGAAGCATGAAGTGCTTTAGAGAGAAAAATTAATGGTGAAAATTTGCATCATTAAGGTCTGATGCTGACAGGTAAGGAGGATATATTGGATAAGATTAAAATGAGTCAGAGTGATGAAGGTCTAAGCTAAGGCAAGGGCCAAGGTTTAAAAAGAAAGCACAGATTTGAGATTTACAGAGGGTAAAACTTTCGGGGTTCTCTGACTAACCAGATATGGGCATGGACATTGAATGTGGGTAAAGGGTGCATAGTGAAGTAGGAGGAGGCCCTTTCAAACGAATCCTGGGCTTATGGCTTGGGTGACCAAGTGGTTAATGGTATTAACCCAACTTACCCAACTAAGAAATACAGATTGAATTGCCCTTCTGGAAGAAAGGTTCTTGTAATGTGTTTTGGACACAGAGAAGTACCTACAGGACATCCTCCTGGTGACAATGAGTGGACACTGGGACTCACACGTGGTAGGTGGTCATTATCTGTTGAATGAAGGAATGTGTGGGTCTTTGAACTTATGAGGACTTGGGGACTTGGAGGAAATGATCTCACAGGTGATAACTGAAGCTGTGGGTGTTGACACCTCACTCAGGGAGAAAGAGAAGCGGTGAAACTCTTTAAAGAGTGGGTGGAACTCTTTAAAAGCTGAGTGATTTCAAAAAGAAGGCTGCAAAAAGAGACCGTGAAAGATTTTGCATGGTGGGGCAAAGCACAACAGGGAGTGGTTTCCCTGGGCCCCGGGGAGAAGCAGGGAGGAGGAGGATGTCTCTGGGGCCGAAAGTCACAGAAAAGTTGAATCAGATGAGGTGGAGAGGTGTTTGCTACATTTGATAAGGTGCTTTCAAGGGTACTTTTAAGAGGTTGGATTTCAGATCTGAATAATGAAATCTTCAGCAAGTAGGGAAAGCTGAAATTCTTTGTAAAATTACCAGTATTCTGACCTAGCAAAGATATTCATCAAAGAAGGGATATTAAATGCAGGGTCATATATACTCGTATGTAATATCAGTAACTAACTAGAATCAACAAGTATTTGCTTAAAAAGTCCTAACAATATTGGAGAGGTCAATATGTTCATTAGTGTGCACCAGTGAGCACCAGATAAACCGATCCTACCTCTGAGCCCCATTCTAGTGGAGTCAAGACTCCTTCCCTCCCTCAAAAATGTCAAACAAATATTCAACACTCATGTTGGGAGAGCAAGATTACTAAGGTGGACCTGCCGGAGGACACGGAGCCAGAGCTGTGAAAAGAAGCAGCGTAAAAGGAAGCCAGCAGCAGTCTCAGCACAAAGATCCAATCAAGGAAGATGGAACTAGGACCCAGCCCAGGTTTTCATTTTCAGAGTTTTTAGCTTGATGCACAGTCCCATTTGTCTTGAGACTCTGGCCAGCAAGCACCGATAATTGTGTGTTGGCAGACATCATTGTCTCTCTACATCGCCAACACACGAGATTCATCTAGAACAGGCATTTTGCATTACCTTGGATTTGAAAAATCCAAAATACAATAGCAGAGAACATACAAAATCATTATCCAGGATGCACATTAATCCTGATTCCATCCCAGAAGCACCTACCCATCACGAATGCCTTTTCTGGGTTACAGTGTGTTCACTGCAGTTGATATGCACTACATACAGTCAAAGGCACTCACAGCCGTCCCACCATCTTGGGTGGGGGCTTCTTTAGATTGTCATTACCCCTGAATGCAGGCAGAAGATCCCACTTCACTGTCACCATTCCTGGGAAAAGAAATTTCTCCATGCATATGTCCTAGAACATTTTCCAATAGGGAATGGCAGAACAGCTTATCAATCAATAACTTAAATTAGTATGTTTCATACCCAAAATGACAGCAGGGAATAAATGTGCGACTGGTGGGTCAGCCAGAGGCCCTGGCCCTGAAATCACACTGGTGGCACAGAAACGCAACTGAGAGTGGTCCTTGCTCACTGCCTTAACCCCAAGGCATAGACGGTTTTTGTATGACGCGCTTATGTCTGCTGGCATTTAGCAATAGCATTTAAGAAAAAATGGTAAATGATGTTTTCTCCCTGATGAAGAAACCCTCTTCAAAGCCAACCTAAACAGGTGTGCTCCTCCAGGACTGACTTTTAAGATTACTTCTCTTTGCAGATTATATTTACCTGCACATTTGTAGCTATGCTGATATCTGCACAAGGCAGCACCTTCCAAGCGTCCTCCCTATGCGCTAGTAAAATGGCAAGGTTTCTGTAACACGTCAAAACACAGAACGTGCCATTGTGTGAAATTTCTCTGCATCAGAATTTATTTTCTAATTCACTTTATCTTGGATTTTCTCAAGTTTGGACTTAATTTTGTGGAATAGCTCATAGAACATGATGGAATACAATTTAAAAACACTCACAGAGCATTATGATTTCTGTAATCATTCAATCAAATCTGTTCAATGTGGAGTTTCAGTCTATTAAATAAAAATGTGCTTTTGAATAATACCATCTGGTTAAATTTAAGAGCTTTAAATATGTTTTCCATAAAAATACAATGTGACAAATGTTATAATTGAAGAATATATTATCACAGGAATACAGAAAAGAAAGAAACCATGTCTAGGGAAATGAAAAAAAGCTTCACCAAGACCATGATATTTATTTGCATTATGGCTCAATCATTCATTCAACAAATATTTATTGAGCACCTATGTCCTAGGAATAATTCTAGGCACTGAAAATACAGAAGTTAGCAACATATAAAATCCCCTGCCCTCACAGAACTTACCCTTGAGTGTGTAAGTGTGTGCGGTGTGAAGTGAGGGGAGTTAGGAGGTGAGTTTGGAAAGATTACAGAGGGACTGGAATGTGCAGGGCTTTGAACAGCCTACACTTTGGCTGAAAACCAGCTAGACACCGTATCTTTGTAGTAGTGTTAGTAGTGTCTGTTGGCACTGATATGAATTCTAGTAATATTGACAGCAATTATGGCAATAATGATGCCTATTATTTATTGGGTACTTTTTAAAAATTATATTTTATTGATTATGCTATCATAGTTGTCCCACTTTTTCTCCATCCAGCAACCCCTACTCCCTCAGGCAACCCCAACACCACTGTCCTTGTCCATGGACCATGTGTATAGGTTCTTTGGTTACTCTGTTCCCTATACTGTACTTTACATCCCCATGGCTGTCTGGTAACTACCTATTTGTACTTCTTAATCCCCTCACCTCTTCACCCATTCCCCCACTCCCCTCTCCCACCTGGCAACCATCAAAATGCTCTCTGTATCCATGATTTTAGTCTCTGTTCTTGTTTGCTTAGTTTGTTTCTTAGATTCAATTGTTGACAGATATATATTTATTGCCATTTTATTGTTCATAGTTTTGATCTTTTTCTTAAATAAGTCCCTTTAACATTTCATATCATAATAGTTTGGTGATGATGAACTCCTTTAGTTTTTTTCTTGTCTGGGGAGCTTTTTATCTGCCCTTTGATTCTAAATGATGGCTTTGCTGGGTAGAGCAATCTTGTACTTTTTAATGAGCCAAATACTATGCTTTAATTGAGTAGGTATTTTAATCCTCACAAACTTATGATGAAGGGGTGATTTTCAATCCCATTTGTCAGAGGAGGCAAGTACTGAAATAGTTTTGCCTGATCACCAGCCAGGAAGTGGCCAGCTGGGCATGAACACACCTGCCAGGTGTCAAAGCTGTCATTTTTACTCACTGAAACCTGCCTTCCACTAGGGTCTGATAAAACCTGGGCAAAAGGAGGCAGAATCTGGAGCTGGGGAGTAGCAGGGATGAGACAGCAGAAGGACACAAAGGCAAGAGAATGTAGATTGCTGCCCTGAAAGCAATCCAGTCTATGGAGCAAAAAGGTAAAGCCCGCAAAAGGTTGGAGGCAGAGGGGATGGGAGGAGGGTACAAATTGTTAGAAGAAGGATAGAAGTTAGTTGAACATTATGGTTAAGGAAAAGGAAGAGTGAGAAAGGAAGAGATAGCAGGATTTGGGGTTAGCACTATATGTTATTATAGAGAAAATAATTTTCTTACCCTTATTTATAGTGATTAATTATTTTCTGAGTAAGCCTAAACTACTAATGTCCATTTCTTTGATACCCATCTTCTGGAGGGGAGAGAGACCCACATGGTTTTTGTTTTTGTTTTTTGTGTTTATTTTCAAAGCTGAAATCTGCTTTCATTTTCACTATACCAAGACCGCTACAATTGAACCATCCTGCTACAGACATGCATGTTTGAATGTTCTCACTGAAATGTGCCCATGCCCACATTCATGAAATTCCTTTATTTCCTCCCCCTATTTTATTTCTATGTTTAAGTAAAACACATGTTGTTGAACTGACTTGGTAGGGCAACTAAAAAAAAATAAAAGGCATCATGTGCTCAGTTGGGTGGCAAGGGAAATGAAGAGACTCTATGTACCATCAACAAATAAACAATCTTCCAGAAGGCTCAGAAGCTTTCAAGCAACTATTTCTTTAGAGCTCTCAAAAGTCAGCTAACCCATTGGGTTTTATTTCTGACTTTGATATTGAGAAGTCCTAGTTGAATGAAGAGACTCCTTAATATAAATACAAAGCCAGTGAGGGACAATACTAGTTCTAACAGGAACTGGTGGCCTCCAGAGTTTCAGAGCCACTCAGAACCTAGGCCACCAATGGCAGCCAGGAACCCTGGGAGGAAGCGTCTTCCTGAGCCTGGGGCTCCTCTGCGGAGTCTGTTGTGCATGGCGGCCGCATGCCGGCTCACGGGTGGCTCCTCCACAGTACGTCAAGGGAACATGAGGCCAGCAGCTGGGAAGCAGTGTGAGTAATGGAAGAGAAATTCACCAATTTCTGATCTCATCCAAATAAAATTTTAAAAAAGAAATTAAAGCAGCTTACTTCATTAAAAAAAGGAATGCAGATGGAAATTATGAAGTAAGACTAACTTTCCATTAGAAGTGTTTTAATTAGTGCCTAAACTTTGTTTATGCAAGAGTTTATAATGTCAAGTATCTTCATGATCTCAACTCACATTCACCATCTATAGAACATGAACATGAATATAAACATGAGGGATCCAACTACAGAGTGCAACACATGAAAACATAATGGGTAACCTTCAAGTGGCTTCCATTCAATTTCTATGTGAAGGAAATCCAAAGGGATTTTAGTCTTAACAACACATAGGGAACCACAATGAGCAAATAGTCAGCTAATACAGTTAGATTAATCCTTGAGATTAATGCCTCTACACAACCTGCCTTTCATACCCACCCCGAACCCCCCAATTCTAGTCTTTTCAGGAGATGCTATCAGCATTCAAGGGTGCAATGTGATTATTATAAATGGGAAGTAATGATGTGTAATGGGATGTGCATGAATTGTTATTATCTTTCCCTCCTTTTTTCCTGGGAACTATTCCTTTAAACCTTGTGATTCAGGTAGAGCTTGACAATAATAATATTCCATCCACCTGGCACTAGGGGATGGTTCAGAGTTAGGCATGTGACGCAAACCAGGTCATTCAGAATATTTCCCTAGAATTTTTAAAAATTAGAGTTGCAATGTGTGTATGTGGGTGTGTACGTGTGTGCACACACACGTGTATGTAGGGGGAGACGGTATCTTCCTTACTGAAGATAGTAGTTTGGAATTAAGAAAATACAGTATACAGTGTTGGGCAAGAAAAAGAAATAAAAAGGCATCTAATCCAGAAAGGAAGAAATAAAACTGTCACTATTTGCAGATGACATGATATTGTATATTAAAAAACCCAAAGGCTCCACCAAAACACTGTTAGAACTAATAAATTCCGTAAAGCTGAAGGATATAAAAATCAACATACAAAAATTGGTCACTCTTTTATACACTAGTAATGAAGTATCAAAAATAAATTAAGAAAATATTTCCACTATAATTACATCAAAAATAATAAAACACCTAGGAATAAATTTAACCAAAGTGGTGAAAGACATGTACATTGGAAACTTTTAAGACACTGATAAAAAATATTAAAGAAGATACAAATAAATAGCTAGATATTCCATGCTCCTGGATTGAAAGAACTAATATTATTAAAATGTTCATACTACTCAATGCAATCTACAGAGGCAATGAGATCCCTATAAAAATTCCAATGACATTTTTCACAGAAAATAATCCTAAAATTTGTATGAAACCACAAGAGATGCCAAATAATCAAAGCAATCTTAGAAGAATGAAGAAGAGGCATCAACCATCCCAATTTCAAGCTATTATTACAAAGCTATAGTAATCAAAACAGTATGGCATTGACATAAAAACAGACTCATAGATCAGTGGAATGGAATAGAATGCCCAGAAATAAACCTACACATATATGGTCAATTAATTCATAACAAAGGAGCCAAGAATACACAACGGGAAAAGGACAGTGTCTTCAATAAATGATGTTGGGAAAACTGAACTGCCACATGCAAAAGATTGAAACCGGACCACTATCTTACACCATTCATGAAAATTAACTCAAAATGGATTGAAGACTTGAACACGAGACTTGAACTATAAAACTTCTAGAAAAAGATAAGCAGTAGCTCCTTGTCATTGGTCTTGGCAACAATTTTTTGAGTCTGGCACTTAAAGCAAAGGCAATAAAAGCACAAATGAAAAAATGGAACTGCATTAAACTGTAAAGCTTCTGAATAGCAAAGGAAACCATCAAAAAATGACAGGGCAGCATACGGGATGGGGAACAAATATTTGCAAGTCATATATCTGATAAGAGTTAAATATCCAAAGTATATAAAGAACTCAAACAACTCAATAGCAAAAAACCAATTTAAGAAATAGGGAGAACACCTGAATAGACATTTTTCCAAAGAAGATGTACAAACGGGCAACAGGTACTAGAAAGATATTCAATATCACTAATCATCACAGAAATGCAAAGCAAAACCAAAGTGAGATACCACTTCACACCTGTTAGAACAGCTGTTAGCAGAAAGACAAGACATAAATGTTGGCCAGGATGTATAGAAAAGGGAACCCTTGTGCATTGTTAATGAGAATGTAAATGTCGCAGCCATTATGGAGGTTCCTCAACAAATTAAAAATAGAACTGCCATGTTATCCATCAATTCTGCTTCTGGGAATTTATCCAAAGGAAACAAAAACACTACAAGTTACATGAAACCCTATGTTCACTGAAACATCATTTACAATTGCCAAGACAAGGAAACAATCTAAATATCCACCGAGAAATAAATGGATAAAAAAATGTAGTGCATGTATACAATGGAATATTATTCAACCATAAAGAAGAAGGAAACCTTCCCACTTACAACAACATGGATGGACCTTGAGGGCATTATGCTAAATGAAATAAATCAAAGAAAAATGACATATGACCTCACTTATATGTTGAGTATAAAAACAAACAAATTCATAGAGAGAGAACAGAAGGGTGGTTGCCAGAGGTGAGGGGTGAGCAAAAGGGGTGAGGGGGTGGGGTCAAAAGGAACAAACTTCCAGGTATACAATAAATAAGCCAGGGGATGTAATATACAGCATGGCCTCTGCAGTCAATGACACTATATTGCATATCTGAAAGTTGCTAAAAGCTCTTAAAAATTCTCATCACAAGAAAAAATTGTAATTATGTGTGATGATGGATGGTAATTAGACTCATTGTGATGATCATATTGTATATACAAATATTTAATCATTATGTTGTACACCTCAAAGTAATATGTTATGTTAATTATACCTCAAATAAAAAAAGAAAACGTAGTATAAGTTGTATAGTATATACTATAATTTGAACAGAATAGTAGAAGTAGAAAGAGGTCATGGTCTAGATTAACAGAGACTAGAGTTTGAAGCCAGATGCTGGTACTTGCAAGTTGAGTAACCCTGGTCAAATACTTCTCCTACCTTCAGTGTCTTCATCCAGAAAATGGGCATACTAAGATTTACAAGGTAACATTTTGAGGTTAAAAAACTAGATTTCCACTTTATCCACTGGGGCCATAATTTTTGACAGTCTTCCCTTCCAAAAGTTGGATCTATTTCCCCTGTTCTGGAATCTGGGCAGGCCGGTGATAGCTCTGAGCAATAGATTTTGGTATGAATTATGCCAGCCGGTTCCTAGCCTTGACCTTACAATGACTGGCCGCTTCTGCCTCGGTCTCTTGGAAACCAGCTGCCCCGTAAGAAGATGAACCACCCTGGGACCACCATGCTGTGGGAAGTACAAGCCATATGGAGTGGACCCAGAGGATGTGACCGCAGAGAGGACAGGAGGACAGGGGTGCAAAAGAGGCAAGAACCCACACAGAGTTCCAGGTCTCTAAACACATGACTGCAGAAGCATCCTCCAGACCCAGCCACCGTGGCGGGTGGTGACCACTATGCAGATCAGAGATGAGTTGCCAAGCCAAGGCCTTCCTAAATTCCTGATCCACAAAACTATGAGCTGTAACAAAATGGTGTTTTTTTTAAGTGAATGAGTTTTGGGGTTATCCATTATGTGGTAATTGATAACAATGACACTGAATTCGTTCTCTATAATGAATCTCTCCAAAACTCAGTGGGTTAAACAACAGTAACCATTTCATTACCTCTCACTCTGACGGCCGACTGGGCTCAAGTAGGGGGTTGTCACTTATCTCTCGCACAGATGTAATTAGTAGGTGGCTGACTACTGAAGTCATCTTAATGGCTTCCTCAGTCTCACAACTGGGGGTTGACATCACCTTGGGTGGGACCTCAGCTGGGGCTCCGGCAGAACTAGATCTCTACAGACCTGTCCAAGCGGCCTGGGCTCCCAGCACTGTCACTCCTAAAAGGC
>PVKU01002382.1:128936-231638 GCA_004027475.1 Anoura caudifer
GGGGGGGGGGAGGGCTGGGTGGCGCTAGTGTGGTAGGCACCTTTGGAAACTACACACTGCCCCCCACACAGCCTGCATCCCTTCTGAGTCCCGTTTCCTCAGCATGGGGCTATTAAAGCAAGAATGCAAGAGAAGAAAGGAATCAGCGACTCAAGTGTTGTTTCAGGATAGACTTTTATAGCCCACAGCAAAGAAAATAACCTGAAGAAAAGTTTGTGCACTTGGAAATTCTGATTTTCAAGTATCAAAATCTTACCATCCTTGAAGGACTCAGAAAGCAAAGTTCATGCTATGAGCCAAGTTCACACTATGAGCCATGAGACAATGCTACTGGTTGGAGACTGGTCCGGTAGGGGCAGCCTCATCCCACGCTGGCTTGGGAATTTGAGAGTAGAGGGAGCCTGTCCTTCATTTTATATCTGGAACCTTGAGGGCTGGCGAAGCCACACAGAGTTCTTGACTCACTGTGCCTTGGACAGGAACAGGATGGGCCAGATGCAGGTGAAGGGTTTGGTGCAACACCAATTGTTCTGCAGAGCTGAAATGTTTCTGGGAGACTGGTGAGACACACCTGACCCTATGTGGTAGTGACAGAAACATCAGCAGAAAATAGGCCTCTTCTGCTGACTCAGTTGATTTTTCTGAGGCAGAGTTGCCATGAGAGCAACTCAAAGAAAAAAAAAAAATCTGTGTTGTTCCTAGAAACACCTTGTAAAAACGTGGTGTGTTGTCAATAGGCATCGCTGCATTCTCCCCCTTACTGAATAAGAGCAGACCAGAGGCAGAAGCAGACAGTAGGTTGGTGCCATTGGTTGGGACGATGCACAGTGCATTTCATGAGGAAGATTCTCCCCTGTGGCTCCCTCGACTTCCACATCTCCTGCTTTGAACTGGACCCAAGCCCGCACTCGGTTTTGAATCCTCAGAATCACTACCCTCCCTTCTCCTGTGTCTCTAATCTGGCCACCATAGCTGTCCATTTCACAATAGGATGTGTAGTTCCCTTCCTTTCCTCTCCTACTCCCAACACACTACAGTAGACATACCACCTCATGCCTTGCTCGTGAGATTCTCTGGAGAGGTTACCTTGCTTCCTGCCTCTCTTACTTCTCCATGCTTCTGACATGCCAACACGAAACTGATCTTCCTCCCTTATTTTTCAAAAGTGTTCAGTGGTTCTCTTGCAGGGTCAGTATAAAAACTACATGTTTTCCTTTTTGCCCTTAAAGCCTTACACAATCTAACTGCCCTTAGAAACATATCTCCCACCACATACAGTGAGGATGGGATTTAACGTGGTGACCTCTTAACCTGGAATGCTGGTTCTGTGTCAGCATATGGAATTCTGTGTCCTGGTGTCAGCACATGTAATGAGCAGAGAAAAGAGCCTGTGAGCGTTACTATTTTGAAACATTCACATACACTTTTGTAGAAAGAGATTCTTCTACCCAATTATTGTATTGGACTGTGTTCAGTGGGCCCGCTAGGTCTCTAAGCTACCACTTGAAAATAACTTCAGCTGGCTTCATTACAAAGCTAGGAAGAGGAGAGCAGCTTAGTCAAATGAACTGTGATGGAAATGTAACAGTATCAGAGTTGTTCTCTCCTTACAGTCCCGGTCCATCCCAGAGGAGGAGAGCATTCCAGGAACATCCATCCATGGCCATCTCGTCTTCGCCACCACGCTGACTAATCAGATTACATCACTAAAGTCAGAATCGCTATGTTTCAGCAAATGAAATGATCAGCTTAAAAAATTCCCGGGCACTTATTGCTCAAAAGAAATAAAGAATCTTAGCGTCGATTGTCTGGTTAGAACATTCTAAGTTCCCCGGAGGGGAAGTCGTGAGGCCGGATGACATGCCCCCCAAAAGTTCCCCCGGCTGGTCGCTTACATTTGAACATGACCTGCTGAACAGCAGCCCTTGCATTTTGCATGCAAAACACTCAGCTCTGGGTGAAGTAAATCATTCTGTAAGTGGCCTCCTCCCACATTCACCAGACTTGAGAGGAGTTCCCGAAGTTTGGAGACAGTGCTGTGGAGCGGAGCCAGTAAACTTCACAGCGATTATGAAACAGCTGCAAATCCATGTTTATGACATGCATTATACAAATACTGTATAAAGGCCACATTCAGATAAAGAGAAGAAATATGGCTTTGCTGGTGCCAGTCAAGGTGTGAAGCATGATTTCACTAAAGAAACTGGAGAATAACCCGCTCACGTTGCCTAATGATGCAATTCCAAAATGTATAATTAATCTCTATTACATTCCCTATTTTATTTTCTCCACTCCCTCTCCTCCAGAAGAATCATGTACTCCCATCCTTTAAATTCATCACTCTAGCCATTCACTGCATGAAGGAAAAAGCCAGTCACAAAGCAACACAAAACACCTGTCCGATCTCTCAGATCTCCTGCACACTGCCTTACCTGACGAGTGACAAAGCCCTAGAGCAATGAGAGACTTTGTTGTCCCCGATATCGTCTGTCATAGAAAGGAAGATATTAAATTCACTAGAAAGCCCTTTTTCTGATTTCCCTTGAATATCAATCAGGCAAAAGTGAGAGCCAAGTTTTACGCATGATTTTACACGCAATTATCATTCTCTCCAAAATGGGAAGTGGGGGTAAGGGAACTTTTGGATCCTGTTCCATAGATCTTGATAAATTTTATTAAATTTGGCATTCTTGGTTCCACTGGCTAAAGAAAAGCACATTTTATGGTTATCAGTAGATTTGAAATATGTTTTTGTATAAAATGCTTTGTTTACTATAGTCTGAAAAAAGTAGCATTTATATTCCAAAGACTTTCAGCAAATAATTGCGATGGATACTCCATGAATGAGGGATGGTGTCAGGTTGTGAATGAAAGGAAGAGGGATTGGGAGAATTCATAGTTTGCAAAGGTCTTTGAAAAGATCTCTGTCCCTCCCAGCTTTAAGTTAGAAGTTTAAAAACTTTTGGTAAATGGGATCAAGATGGGGAAGTTGCTAAAATCCCAACTCATAGTAGCAGAGCAGGATTAGATGTTCACTGAAAACCCAAATATTCACAGCCCTGGAGCTCTGAGTGCTTCTAATGCGATGAAACCTGGGTACTCACCTCCTGCTGTAAATCACATCATTGAGAGATCGCTGATAGGGCCAGTATACACTGTTAGCCTAAGGCATCAACTGTTTATATATAAGGGATTGACCAAAAAAACCTTAACATTCTTTACTGTGGTCTATGATGGTTCTTTTCTGTAATATATTTGACCTTTATGATGAAATAAAAATATTTGGATTATCAAATTCTTTTTTTTTAAATCCTCACTCAAGGATATGTTTATTGATTTTAGAGAAGAAGGTGGGGGGGGGTGGAGAGAGAGAGAGAGAGAGAAACGTCAATGTGAGAGAAACATTGATTGGTTGCCTCCCATACGTGCCCCAACTGGGGATCGAACCTGCAACCTTTGGTGAAAGAAAAGACAATACAACCAACTGAGACACCTGGCCAGGGCCTGTATTATCACGGGCCATGGAGTATCACAGGGCCTGGATTATCATGAGAATCTTTGATCATATTACAAATGTCACTTAATAAAATGGCTATATTTTCACTTCTTAAGACAGCCTGGAGAAATATAACTGGGTAAGAAACATCCAGGCATCAGTAAATTTAAAAATAAATATATTATGCTGGGTATCATTTTGTTAGTTTCAGTTTGGATTACCTAATCAATGAATCTGAAAATATTATACATTTTATTCTCCCTTTCCCCCTTTTTAAATCCATCCTGCTCAAATATCTAGCCAACCACAAAATCCTATCAATTCTTTTCCAGTTGCCTCTCTCAATTTTGCATTCTGTTTTGACCAAATTCATATCATCAGCAATGTACACAAATGCAGTAACTTTCCCAGAGTCTTTCTTTCTCTTTTCCTTACAGCCTATTCTATATATGTGAATAATTTACTATTTTTAATTTTTAGAATATTCACACAAAGTCCTAAGATTCTGAGGACTACAAAACATAATATTAAGGGCAAACATTTTCCTTTCTATTTTCTTTTACCCCAGTCTCATTTTCATGCATTAATTTTTTTAACTATTCCTTTTTTTAGTTCTTCTGGGATAACAATTGAATCTCCAAAGATTCAGATGTATTCTACTGATTTATTAACATAATATAAAAATCATATAGAGAAAAGTAGTATCTATTTTCTACTGAGAAATTCAACAAGCTTCTATTATTTCTTACCTTCCTTTACAATGGTAACATTCTTAAAATTCTATGTGCTGACTCATTCCAAGGAATATTATCCATTGACTGTCCATTATGTTTCTTCTCAACCTTCTCTGCTTTCAATAGTGTGGTTTTACCATTACATCTCTTTTATTCCTTATATTTACATTATGTTCTGTGAGTGTAGTTAAGACTTCCCTGTTTTGACTATAGATTGCTTCTAAAACTGAAGTCTAGTAAATGGCATTTATAATTATGGAATTTCTTGTTTTCTCCAAAATCAAGTAGCATTACCTTCCTAGAGAAGAAAATATAATATTCTCATTAAATCTTGCAATCGAAGTAATATTCTAATGAAAGCATCAAGGCCAAATGGAGTCTCTGTGTTCACATGCCATTAGTTGTTCAAAAGTATGCTTATTTTCAACATTCAACCTGAATCTTATCATACCTATGTAGCTGACATCTGTATCTATATCTCTATGTATCCATATAGCTTTTTCTAGGCTTCTAAGTTTTTTGACAGAAGAAACATGCCATGGTATTATAAAAACAATCAGGTCCTAGGTCTAAATTTATATAATAGCATGACTTTTTTCTAGATATTCCTCATGGAACCCACTACCTAATTTGGACCAGTATCTTCATTATTACTCCTGGCATCCTGGTGTTCCTTATCTTTCTTATAACTGGACTCTTCCATTAGTTTCAGTTTTTTAGATGCTACATTATCTTTATTTTTCTCCTCTTGTACACTGTCCTGGAGTACCTGTAAGTTATTTTAATGAGAGGCAACGAGTAAATTTTTAAAGTATTTTCATGTCAAAAAATGCCTACTTGCTCTCATACTTGGATAGTTGGGCTGAGTATAGAACTGTAGCTCCAAAATCACTTCCCTGAGTATGTTGAAAGCAAGGCTGCGCTGTGCCCCAGCCCCGAGCATAGTTCTTCGAAGCTTCTACCACTCAGGTGACCCCTTCTTACTCTCTGACTTTCCACCCCAGGTATCTCTGAGACCTCTTTGATCTGAAACCTAGACAGGTTTGGGCTTTTAAATTTATCTTACTCAAAATTCAGTGGCTTCTTAATTTGAACCTTTATGTTTTTATTTCCTTATCTCCAATGTCTTTAACTTTTTCCCTTAAAGATATTCTTACTGTTGGGCCATTCAGAGGTATCCAACTTTTTGCCATCTCTGGGCCACACATTAAATACATTGTCACACATAATCATAAAAATATCTCATAATGCTTTAAATGCATTTATAATTTAGTGTTGGGCCGCATTCATAGCCATCCCAGGCTGCAGGTAGGACACCCTGGTGATCATGCTGCCATGTCTCTAACGCTTTTCTCGTGGTTTCTGTCCCCTCATCTGTTACTTTATGTTCTGGAATACTCTTTAGAGTCACACTCAGTTAAGTGCTTCTCTTGATTTTTAATTTGATAATTAACATTTTTATTTGTAAGAACTGTGTTTTCAAACTGCCTCTTATCCATAGCAACTTTTGGGGGTGAGGGAGGGAATAGTGGAGTTTAATGGATGCAATACTTTTTGTACTAAGAATGTTAATTAGTTTTCTTTGGCATTTTCATCTGTTTTCTGAACTATTTGATCTGTATGATAATAATTCTCTGAATTATTTGTTCCTTTAAAATGTTTTTCCTTTTTTGCTTTAAAAAGTTAGCTAACAATATAAGTTTTTTTCCTTTTTCTAGAAATTTGTCAATTTTTGGTCTCCATTTATGCTTCCAGAACTGCCACAGATTTGTTCTTTTAAAATTTTGTTAGCATTTCAATTGAAGATCTGGAGAGAAGGGAGCCAAAACTGTATTTAGACTACCATCCTAAAACAAAACACTGATTTTTCTAGAGCGTATTTGCATTATGTTCCATATATTTTAGATAGTAGGAAATAAAGTTTAAAGAACTTAGTGTGGTGTTTGGGACTCTGCACTGTTTGACCCCAGCTTGTCTTTCTCCCTTCATCTCCCAGTGTTCACATTAAAGAATCAGTCAACTCTTACCCACTTGAGGTGGTTTATGTTCTGTTCCTTGTATATTTCGACTGGTCTTTGGAAGTCCTTTTTTCCTCCTTTTCATCTACCCATATTTACAAAGGAAGGCTCAGCTCAAAGTCTATCGCTCCTGAAACCTTTATGACTATCTGAGGATAGCCAAAAGTCTATATTATTTACAAACATTTACATTTCATCCAGGCAAACAATTCTGTTCTTTGTGCCAGCAATGTCAAATTTTCCAACCAATACATTCTCTTCTACTATTTTCACCTGATATCCAAAATAATTTTACCTTGGTGGAATCAAATTTTAAAAGCAACTGCTTCATTTTGATGGCTCACTACACAATAAAAATATCAAAGTTTTTGATGAGATGAAGCTTTAAAAAAATATAGTAGTGTGCTGGAATTGGACAACTATTATGATGTAATGTTTTCTTGAGCAAGAAGCAAGAGTGGTCAGATATTCTTATTTCAAGACCCCTATATAGACTTGTTATTCCTGGCTGGGGACAATGTGGTCATTACACAATGTTCCAAGCACTCCATTTATATTCTTTGACAAACCAAGCACAGTTTCCTCTAAATCAGGTACCAGGAAAGGATGCTAATGGTTCCGTCCAGCGTATAAGCTAAGGCAATGTTGCACGCGTGGCATTACCTCACACAGGTCTGAAACAAATCACTCCCCAAGCGCAGAAGATAATGTTAGAGACAAGACTCCCACGAGAGAAACTCTACCAAGGAGATATTATACAGCCTAGTCACTGCCTTGAAGAACCATCACAGAGCAACATGTCAGCATTTTGCAATGCCATGGTGCAGTGAAGGCTTGATGCTGTACTCCAAAGTGGGAGTATGAAGTATTGGAAAGTACAAAACCTGCATGGCTTAGAATTTAGTCCCCTAGGGAGGCACTCTGAAGTTTATCTTGACATGTACTGTCCATGTTTCTTTTATTTTTTAAGGTACAATACCAAATACTTAAAAATAATTATATATATTTTAGAGAAAGAAGAAGGGGGGGAGAGAGAGAGAGAGACAGAGACATCAATGTGAGAGAGAAATGTTGATTTCCTCCAGTATGTGCCCTGATCAGGGATGAACCCACTACTTAGCTACGTGCCCTGACCAGGAATGGAACCTACAACCTAGGTACATGCCCTGACTGGGAATCAAACCCATGACCTTTCAGTGTTCAGGATGTCACTCCAACCAACTGAGCCACACCAGCCTGGGTCTGTTCATGTTTCTTAATGCAGTTTGCTGTTAACCTGATAATCTATGATTCATTTGAGTTACTTTGTTGAAGACTGACACATGACTAACTTTAGAACAGAGGCAAACACGTCAGTACATGCATTTTAGGCAGAATGTTATTTGAGGAAAGGGATGCTGAAAATCTGTCATACACAGTACCAGTTGCTGGGCAACCTGATGCCAAGCCAGTTTTACAGACTTTTACAGAAGCATATACTGAGTGTCCAATGTCTGAGGGAGAGTAATTAAAACATAATGCGTCAAACATTGCTCTTGAGAATATTATGTTTTGGAAGTTAAATATTATACATGTGAAAAAAGGTATGAATCCAAAGAATATCCAATCAGGAATGTCATAGTATAACAATTGTATTCATAGGGGATGTGGGGCCACAGTTGTGAGACTGCCAGTTGGGGTATCGTTTAACTAGTTTGACCCATTCGTTTGAAGTCTACCAAGTCAGCTTTGAACAAGGCTTCGTGCATCCAACAATGGCAGGTTGGAATAATAATAATATGTCAACTCTATAGACTATGCTGCAGACTTTAACGCTACCACCATGCACAGTGTGGCAGCGTGGGAAACTGTTCAATGTGGTGGAAAAACTGAAGTATGCGCAAGGTGTGGTCACAACTATGTAGAACTGTGTGCAGGAGAACTGCAAGGGAAAAAGAAAACCAATTATGTGTTAGGGTCGGATGATAGGTGGTCTGCTTTTTAAGATTTCTACTATTACTTATAATGATGGAAACTTTGGAAACACTACAGAAGTAGAAGAAAATAGATATACAAGAGACATTTGAGAAGGCAGGCAGGCAGCAGCTGGATTCTGGGAGATGTTTACTTAAATGATTGTAGATAATCTAATAGACTCCTCATAAAACAGGAGTAGAGATAAGTACCAAGTGGCTTGAGACTTTGACATCGATGGTGGCTAAGATGCTGAAATATGTCTTTGTTTCTTGCGTAGATTTAACCCAGATGAGCCACTGCACATCTATGACACTCAGAGCTGTATTTCCAGGAAAGGGTAGCCTGTAATGAACACAGCTGAAGTGGTGTGAGGGTAGGGAGTAGGGAGGGAATGAAGGGGAGGAGAGGAGCAATAGAGGTACAGCTCCTGAGATAATCAGGATTGAACACACACACACACACACACACACACACACACACACGCATGTCATTTGCCTCCCACAACCTCCACTCTACCTCCAGTCCTACCCTGAAGGCTTTCTGCTTCACGAGCAATTCCAAACACGCATATCTAGGTGTGAGCACTGCTCATGGAAATAACTTTGGATTCAAACCTGCCTGGGGTATAATCTTGCCTCTGCCACTTATTAGCTATGTGACTTGAGCTAGTTAGTGATCTCTCTGAAATGCCATTTCCTCACCTACAATCAGCATTAGCAAGTTTCACATAGGACATATAAAGATTAAGACAACGCATGTGAAGTTGCCAGCTGAGTACTTGCACACAGTAGGCAGGAAATCAGGTTTTCTCTCTCTCACATTTTTTTCCCCTTTGTGCACTGGAGTCTGGTGTCCAGGTATTGGAGAAACAGGTATTGGTAGAAATGAACATGAGTCCACCTTGGCTGCAGGTTGTTTTCAGATCTTGCTCCCTCCTATAGTTACCCTCATGCAAGGACCAGAATCCTGGGCTATAACCAGCCGTGGTGGCAAGATGAGGCCAGGCCAGGCTGGTCCACACAGCAAAAACCAAGAGTGAGTTTCCTAGGGTGGCTCTATTTGTAAGATGCACTTAAAGCTGCAAGTCTATCTAATCTGGTTTCTAGAGCTGGCTGTCCCATACAGTAGCCACAGGACACACGTGGCTATTTACACTGAATGAACTAATTAAAATTAAATAAAATTTTAAATGCATATACAACATTCCTCAGTCACACAGCCACACTTCAGATACTCAATGGGCACATGTGGCTAGTGGCTACCAAGTATGATGACACAGATACGGGGCATTCTCACCAGTCCACAACCTTGAGGAGTCTTCTCTGAAGTTCTGGGACTATCAGTGGGAATAAGAAATGCCATAGGATTAGTGCCCATCTTCTTTGTTCATTAATTCTTTTGTTATTAATGACTTACAGAACAGAAAACTAAACTCAGATAGAGAAAGGGGTCGGGGGGCAGAAGAAACACATTTCTTGGTTGGGGAGCCTCAGTATACACAAGCATTCGGGCACCAGCCTATGAGACAGCGACAGCAATCTTCCCACTCACTACAGCGCACTTGTAGAGAAAATTTTGATGTCAACCTCAGTGACAGTTTTGCTAGCCCAAATGAAATACTTAACCAGATTCTACCACTCTACATAAAAGGCAGAAATCCTCTGTAGGTGTGCAATGAATTAAAGGCTTGCTAAGCAGTTGCCAGTTTTATTTCTGAGTCAACAAAGCAGTTGACTCAGGTAGGTACCACAAGTACCCACGACAAGCGATGCAAATTTGTGAATGGGGCATGTGACACCAAATTACTCAAACTGTTCTAAATTTCATTATCAATCAAATCAAATGTTAATTAAGGATGGTCTCTAATAATCTATTTTGTCAACAGGGGGCTCTCATGAGTTAGTTACAACCCTATACAAATGCCAAACTCATTATAAACAGTCATCAGCTCCTAAACCAGTCATTTTGCTCCTGCCGTATTTAGAAAGGAAAACGTCAGTCTACTTTAAAATAAGTATATTTTCCTCATGATCAATTTTTATGTTTCCCCCTAAAGAGCTCTTGTCAAGTTTTCATCTGCTCAGGTGTGTATCCTCCTGATGAGTCCTGCTTGGAGAAAGAGGCAGGCGCTCTGCCTGGAGGATGAGTACAACTGTAAATTCATGGCCTTCAAACCTGCTTGGGTGTCCACGCTTCCCTGGTCAGCACCTGCTGTTATTCACACACCAGGCACTTCAATACTTCCCCAGTTTCTTTACACCCTGACCCTTTCAGTGGAAGGCCTCCCCTCTGATCTTACAGAGCACATCCACACCATTAGACAGGAATTCGTGTCCTGCCCCCAACCCTCACGTTCACCTGAAAGGTAGCCATCTTATTCTGCTTCTTGCAAGAAGAGATGTATCTCAGTCTGTTGCCTCCTGCCTTCTCAAATCTGGCTCTGTAACTTTTTACAGGGTCCCTTACACAGCCCCCTGCCGGCTCCTTCTCAGTAGCATTTTAATGGGTCAGGTCTCTTCCACCTTAAATCCACTCTTCTTCCCCGCAGGTCCCTCTTTCTCTTCTCATCTTTGTAGCCAAATACAGTAAGGCTTATCTAAACCTACTCTCTCTGCTTCTCCATTTCTCCCTCACTCTGGGGTGCCATCTTGACCATCCTATTGA
Organism: Anoura caudifer; assembly: GCA_004027475.1. Classification (NCBI taxonomy): domain Eukaryota; kingdom Metazoa; phylum Chordata; class Mammalia; order Chiroptera; family Phyllostomidae; genus Anoura; species Anoura caudifer. Next base: position 139,805 of record PVKU01002382.1, read on the forward strand.
AATGATTCTCATCAAGATCAACAGCTCCCTGTCCCAGTAAAATACACATAACACAAAGTGTACCATTTTGACCATTGAAATGTATAGAGTTCAGTGGCATTAAATACATTCACATCAGAATTCCCTTCCTTCTTCCATTACTTGTACTGGAAGAGTATTCCATTACTTGTATGTATATACCACACTTTGATTATTCATCAAAGTGTCAATGGACACTTAGGTTGCTTCCACTTCTTTGGCTACTGTGAATAATGCTGCCATAAGCATGGGTGTATTCTCTCTCTCTCTTAATATCCCTGTTGAATATTGATGACCTTTAAGGTTCTACTCTGGTCTACCTTTTCTCATTCTATACTCTTCTTGGGCAATTTTACCTACTGCTTACATGCCAGCGACTCCTAAATTATACTTGTGGTTCACTTTTTTGTTTTTGGGGGGTCATCCAACCTGTGGCCCACAGGCTGCATGCAGCCCAGGGTGTCTATGAATGCAGCCCTACACAAAATCGTAAATTTTCTTAAAACATTGATATTTGTTTTTTGGTGATTAGGTGTTGCAATGTATTTAATGTGTGGCCCAGAGATGTCAAAAGGCTGGACACCCCTGCTCTAGAACATCACAGTCACCTTAAACTCAACACGTTCAATACTGAGTTTCTGATTCTTGCCCTCTCGCTTGTAATGTTCCCTCACCCTGTGTTTCCTATCTCAGTAAATAATACCACCACACTCCCCACTTACTTATACCAGGCACCTATACCAACCACAGCCCTGGCCAAGCTTCCAGGGAGCCCACTGAACAGTAAGGTCACCAGGTGACCTTTGATATCCCTTTGATATCCCTGAAGCAGGGTCTTTAAAAACTGATTTGTGTTCCGGTGAAAGGCCTTTGTCCCTTACCCACCTCTGTATACCATATTTTGCCATGTATAATGCATATCCATGTTTTTGTGTACATTATACATGGCATTATTATACCCATGACATATAATCATATACATACATATACATGCATACACATATACACATACATACATACATACATATAATGCACACCCTTATTTTGCCCTCAACAATTTGGGCAAAAAAGTGTGCATCATACATGGCAAAACATGGGGTAAAATAGCAAGGCCTTACCCTGAATTCCAAATAGCGCTTTCCATTACTTTACTTTTCTTCTCAGCATTGAAATAGTGCTTACTACATAGCAAGCATGCACTCAATTCATGTGTCAAATAAATGAATGAATCCTTGACCTCTCCCTTACCCAATCATGCCTATTTTGCCTTCTAAATTGTCCTCAAATTCCCGCTTCTTTCTACTCCAGCTGTCACCACCTGAGCCAGATGTTCATCATCACTTACTTTGTCTATTTCTAACCTGATCCCCTCCTGATCATTTTCCACACAGCTCCCAGGGTGGCCTTTCTCAGAGAGTGTAAAACTGGTGGTTTTACCTCTTAACTACTTCAACCATCACCTTCAGGATACAACCCACAGTTCTTCATTGGCTTCACAAGGCCCTTCTGGATCTGTTTGTTCAGCCTTTCTTTTATTCTTTCCTTGATGGGGCAGCTCATTACTGAAACTCTCTTAATTTTGCTAATATGTCATATGCATCTCTTAGTTTTTTTTTTCCTCTCCAGGTCTTTGAAGTTGCTATTCTTTCTGCCCAAATGATTCCCCCTTCTCTGCAGTCCCTTTCCGCAACACCTGCTAGCTCCTCCTTTTCCTTCACATCTCAGAATAGACATCACCATCCCTTGGAAACATTGTCTGATTTCTCTGCACTAGTTCTGGCTTTGCCATTGCTGCTGGGGCCTCACAGCATCCTGCCCTCCCACCATAGTGCTTAGCACCCTGTATCAGAGCTGCCTGTTTCCTTAAGGTCCCTACGGTGCCTCATAGCTCCACTGGGCTGAGACCTTGACTTCTGGCTCAAAAGGGATCCTCTGCACTTTGCACGCTGATGAGGCTATGGTAGATGCTTAATATTCAATCCATAATTCTCCATAAAAGTTTGTCCTGCGACACTTCAAACAAGCAAAAAAGTAGAAAAAATTGCATAACAGTATAATGTACACTCATTTCCACCAACTACATTTAATAATTGTTAATATTTAGCCATATTTTCTTTTTCATGTTTCTATACTAAACAAATTATTTAAATGAAAATCACAGAAAAAAATGAATTCTTAAAGTTTTACCAAAATGTCCACAAATCATATAAATTAAGCTACTGAAGGAAATAAGAACCATGAATAAAAACCTCTAACTATCTACTTCTGTTAAGTGAAATTCAGATATGAGATCATTAGGCTCCATACCAGATACTTAAAAAAAATGTACCCTCATTGTATCACTTAATTCTCACGAGTCTTAGAAGGTAACCTCACCAATAAACAGATGGAAATCTGTGAAGAACCAGTAGCTCTAGGAGGGAAAGAGAAACAAACATTTTTCTGAGTGCCCATGATGTGCCCAACACTTACATTACCTCACAGTATTCCCTCAACAAACTCAAGATGTAATAACTCCGTGAGGTCAAATTATATGCCCAGATCCTACAGGAGTTAAGGGACAGAAAATTTTAATTTAAGAATTTAAGGATTTCGCTGTGGGCTGAGATGGGTGAAATACATGTTGTTCTAATTGCACAAGGAATGCTTATAATTCTCTTTAGTTCCTATTACCCTACAGTAAGGATGAGGCAGCGAAAAGTCAGAGCAGCAAGTCCAGGACAAAAGCACATGAGAGTCAGAAGCCAGGGCTCTGGTGCTCTGGCTTGTCACCAAATGTCTGATGACGGGCTAGTCACTCAACTGTTGTCACCCAAGAATGTTCATCTATAAAATGAGTTGGATTAGATTATTATTCAGGTTCTTTTCAGCTGCTTACACTACAAAACACAAATAAGACCCTGTAATTCCTAGCAGCCCTCTCAGCTGGTGAGGGCCAGGAGAGAGGGTCTTGCTGATCCCACGCATTCTCAGTACCTGTACTTATTGGGGGTACTCACTGTAAATGGAGGCCAATTTTAATTGAAATGTTGGTCAGTTCAACTAGAATAACCTTCAAGCTTCCAGAGGCAGACCTCCCGCAGATTCTGACAATTACTGATGATGAAGATTGTCCCAAAAGAAGAGCCACGAAAAAGCTGTCATCAAAAGAAACCCTAGTGGACACTTCACCGGCAGCGAGGGAGGGTACCTTTTTCTCCACAACCTCTCCAACACTTTGTTACTACCTGTTTTGAAAACAGTTTGCTGGTTCAGTCCTCAAAAAACTATAAGTAGAGTTACCATATGACCCAGCAATCCCTCTTCTGGGTATCTACCTGAAAAACTCTCATATATTTACTCGCAAAGATATGCATGCCCCTATGCTCACTGCAGCGGGAGATGGAAACAGTGGCTAGGAGATGGAAACAACTAAGTGTCCTTTGCTAGATGATTGGATAAAGAAGAGGTGGGGCGTGCGTGCGCAGGCGCACACACACTATGGAATGCTACTCAGCCATAAGATGAAATACTGCCATTTGCAACAGTATGGATGGACCTTGAGGATATTACAGCAAGTGAAATAAGTCAGCCGGAAAAAGTTAAGAACCATATGATTTCACTCATATGTGGGATATAAAGCTGGAACTCAGAGACACAGAGAGACAACAGTGTGGTGGTGACCAGAGGGAAGGGGGTGGGGAGGTGGTAGAGGGTAAAGGGGGCCAAATATATGGTGACAGAGGTGACTTCACCATGGGTAGTGGGCAGACAATGCAATACACAGGTCATGTCACAGTAATGTACACTTGAACCCATATGACCCTATTAACCAATGTCACCCCCATACATTTAAAAAAGGGAAACCCCACTTCATCCCTACCCCCACATGTCCTCTGCCAGATGAGCCATCCTACTTGTCATACTGGGGATGTTTTTAAAGGCTCTCTACTTCACCAGATAGCAAGTCTAAGAACTCTGTCTTATTCACCTCCCTATCTCTAGCTTTGAGTATTTGGCAATTAATAAATGTTTATAAAATGAATGGAAAAGCTCACCACCTCTGAATATCCCAATACAACTTACTTTGAAGGCTTGGCTTGGATGCCATTGTACCTCCTCCACCACTCCCAAACTCCCCTAACATTTTACCTGTATTTCTCCTGTGGTGTGTTGATTTTCAATATCTGATTATAGGTATTTATATATCGATCTTCACTCCCCAATAAGGTCACATTCTGAGACCGAAGCTATCCCTTACTGACCACTGAAACCCCGCCACTGAAATCCTGCCATACCTAGCTCATAATAGGCTCTCAGTAAATGTTTGTGGAGTGAACACATTGTTCATCTTTGTGTGTGTGTGTGTGTGTGTGTGTGTGTGTGTGTGTATCTCTAAGCAATTAGCACAGTCCTTTACATATAGCCACTCAATAAATATTATGGAAATAAATGCTGTTTCTGATAAAGTTGTGGTGAGATCAGTACCTCAAACTGCAAATGCTTGTAAATGTTGTACTCCAAACCTTTTCAGGAAAAATATGGTAAACTAGATTATGATGATTATATCCTTTAATAATAATCTTAAGGAAATAGACAGACAAAACAAAACAAAAACCCCAAGGTAAACCGAACCAAACCAACCTAATGAAATCAACAATGTCTAGAAAAAAATTAGTGTAACATTTTTAGGTGAAAAATTGGGAAGTGTTACGGCATATCGGTAGAACATAATGCTAGTCTGGTGTTCTAGTGACAGTTCTGAGGACGCGTAAAAGGTGCTTGTGAGTGCTGCTCAGTAAACTGCAAAGCCCGGGTGCACTATGACACCTACTGCAGAAAAACAGGGATACTTATGGAAAAAGCACATATGCAAAAATAAAAAAATAGTTCTTTTGGATAGTGTTACAGGTGATTTTCTCCCCCACCCAAATTTTCCTTTAAGTGTATTGCTTTTGTATAAAAATTTTGGTTCAGTCAGCATTAACCTTTCTTTCACGTGGCTATATTTTCTATAGACAGCTATTTAGTGAGGTCCAAAGCATGACATTAAATTGTCTACTAAGTAGTTTTTGCTCCAGCACACTTTCTAGGGTTCAGGTGGTACCTGAATAGCAATGCCATTCCGTGTCATGAGGCATAGAGCAGAGGCATGTTGTACACGGTGCAGAAATGGATTTGAATGAGAAGCAAGCAGCTAGACCCAGCAAAGGAATCTCATGAAACCGTACAACTGATAAAGAGATTACTGCCTCAAAGAAACGATAAATATTAGTTCATGGGAGTGCGAAGTAAAGAGGTTGCAACCCAGCAGGTATATGAAGAGGAGAGGAATTAAGAATGGCTACCTTCTTTGTTCTTTTTTATTCTCTACCATTTCTTACCCCTTTATCATCTATTATCTCACAGAAGTCTGTAAATGATGACCTGTTTCTGCAAATAAAGTTTTATTGGAATACAGCCGGGCCCATTCTGTTATGTATCGTATACGGCTGTTTTCGCACTCCCAGGAGTTGAATAGTTGTGACAGAGACTGGATAGCTCACAAGGCAGGACATATATATTGTGCATCTTCACAAAAAAAGACATTTGTCCTGTAGCCTTGGATACATAAAGACACTGATAAACAGATACCCAATTTAAGTATTGGGCCACCTTTTTGTATTACTTTTTCTTCAAACATGCCAACCTGGAAGACAAGGAGATTATGTAATTTATCATCCAAACTAAGATATTTTGAGGGCGAAAGGAGGTGCTAAACAGACCAGACACAAGCACAACAGAAGTAAACCAGGACCACCCCAGATGCCAGACGTGCACACTCCCCACTGGAAGGGCTAGTCCACAGAGCAGATTCCAAAGGGCACTCTGCATCTGTTCAGGAACTGCTTTTATGTGCACAGAGTGAGCTTCGGTGACTCCTCTTCTTGGCCTTCCTGTTTCACTTGCCCTCAGATCCCTTTCCACTTCCTTCTGTCCCAACTCTGCCCTAGAGCCAGCTCTGGTCCCTGAAAGGTCCAGCTGTTCGGACACCGCTCATGGGGCAGTATTTCCTTTCCCACTAGAGCAAAAGGGGAAAAGTTTACTCATCTTACTTAAGTTAATTTCAATTTAATACATGTAACTTTGTACCTGAATATTTCACTTTAGGAGAATAATTTTAGGTTTCTTCTCTAAAATAATTTATTTAAAAATGATCATCCACTATACCATTTATCACAAAGAAACCACAAGGCAAATATGGTGTAATATCCATTGATTTGAGTTTTTAATATTCACCAATAGTTTAAAGAATTATTTAAAGAGTGAAGTTCTAATTTTATCATTCCAGAATGAAAACCAAAAGAAAACAATGCGTACACCCCACACTCCTTTTCCTCCCCTAGTAAAAAAGTCTGATGCTGTGGGGAAAAAAAGAAGTAAAACAAAAGATGTTTGGAGCGCCTTTGATGAAATCTAGGATGTTATACTTTGTGAGACTATTCTCTGAACAATAATAGCTCATAGCTTTGCAACCTCCCTGGATGGCTTTCCAAATATTGCCACCTGGTGGCCCATTAGTTAATTGTTCCTTTGTTCTAGGGAGCTCCTGAACCTAATCTTGAAGATAGTATTAGAGACTCAGAGTACCAGCAGGAGATCACTGAAGGTCCAACGATGGTCCCAAACACAAATCCCAAACTGAAAACACGAGGCATTGCAGGCCTTCATCACCTTTCCAAGGTACCCATCTCTACTGAAAAGGCAACAGGGCAGTTGCCTCGACTTTCAACAAGATCAAGTGACCACTTACAGTTAGAAATGCCACGAGGTCAGGTGACTATATCTTAATATTCTCTTCCTCTGCTTATCATTAATTAGATCTCTAAAATTAAACTTTAATTGACCATTTTCAGAGGAGTTGCTGACAGCAATTAATTGGCCCTTGGTACACATGGGAAATGGTACATAGTTTGGAAAATAATATTTTAACAAAGTGTGTTTACTCAAATGTTTGCTTTAGTTGTATAATGCAAATTGGAGAATAAATTTGGTCTAAAGGCATTAATAGTACTCCAATTTCATCTGTAAGCCACACAACCTAACTCACGTTTGAACCTTACCTTGAGCATGCAGGCTCTCTCCCTGGCTGTCGTGACAAACTGCTCCTCTGAGAGGTGGGATGCTGGGATAATAAAAATGAAAAAAAAAATGAGTTAAGAGTGAGCATTTAATATGATGAAAACATAGGAGCCAAGAGTTATAAATTAGTTCATTGGGCGTGGCCAACAATGCAAAAGGAAATTAAAGAAAACACTCACACAAAATATCTAAATTCAGCTGATTTTACCATAAGAGAGATTAAGTCAGCCAAACAAAAGGGTTATCCATCTATATCATTAAATCTATTCTTAGGTCAATTTATTGTAGTTTGTGAATATTTTGTATAATATCAGTCCTATGGAGATATTTTTCACTTTCCCACCCCTGCCCCCCAATTGTCTGATGTGATGAGAATCATATGTTATAACCCAGGACACAGTGCCTCTTATGTTGTATCAGATGCCAAAACCAATTAAAATGCTGACTTCCCTAAGCATAGGTTAATTTGCAGGTTTTATATGTAGTATCAACACAGGCTTAGTCTTTTAGTCAAAAGATTTGTGTTTAATTTTAACAGGATAAGCATTAGCAGCAATATCAGGATCAAACTTCAAAATATGTACACCCACAAGTAAAAATTTACTTCCTTTATGTAAACAAACTACTCATTACAACGTGCTGTGGCTAAAGGATAAGACAATAAACTGATGAAGGGCAGATCCAGTTCTAGAGGCTGAGAAATGCATGCGCCCTCCAGGTTCTGAGGGTCCAGTGTGAGGGGCAGGCTGGATGCAAACTGAGGAGACTCACGCAGATGCTGCTAAAAAGGAGCTAAGATGCATATATGCAGGATGCTTAATAGTCTTCCCACGACCCCACTCCACCTTCCCCTGAACATTGCTCCTCTGTGTTTTCTGTATCTGGCCATTTTAAAAATGCCCTTGATGCTTAGTTTAAAATCAATTGTGTGAAAATAAAGTATCTATGGCTGATCCAGCACAATGTGATTAATCCCAGACATAGTTCTGGAGATGTCAATGGGAGACGGATTTTAAGAAAGTGAGGAAGGAGGTATTTTACACTTTTTTATAGGGGAAAGAGGAGATGGGAAAAGAAAAAAAATGTAAATAAAATGGTAAGTGCTGAGAGTGTAACAGTAAAGGTGACAGCTGAATTTTCAATGTTGCACTATTCGTTAAGTGGGCTCAACAGTAATTTGTAAAATTTGGATTCTGTAAACACCAGAAAATTTCACATGAATGGTTTCAAGAACTGTACTCTGGTAACCTGACAATTTTTTCCTTTAGACGGAACAGGCAGAATTTCTATATGTATTTGATAGCAGATTTAATTCTATGGATATTTCACATATTCTCCTCATTATCCAATGAAGTCAATAAAATGAAAAAAAAAATCAAGTTTAAAGAAAATCTGCTCTCATCACGTTAATTTCTTTCCCTAAGTCTTCCAATCAGAATAAAGTTGCCTTGGCTGGTGTGGCTCTGTTGGTTGGAGCATTGACCCATAGAATGAAGGTCACGAGGTTGATTCTGGGTCAGGGCACACACCCAGGTTGTGGGTGCGATCCCTGGTTGGGGCATGTATGAGAAGGCAACCAATCGATGTTTCCCTCTCACATTGATGTTTCTCTCTCTGTCTCTCTCCGTCTCCCCCCAACCCCCTTTCTCTAAAAGCAATGAAAAAAATATTATCAAGTGAGGATTACAAAGAAAAAAAAGAATAAATATTTCATTTGCACTCTTTGCCTAGTAACATAGCTGCTGGGTACTAGTGGAAACATTGGCCACCAAGCTGGGGAGCAAGAGCATATGGTTCCTAGTTTATCTATAAACCAGATAATTAGCCCTTAGAAAAGTCAGGGTTGGCTGTGCACAATCGGCTTTTTTTCTGTTCTCTGACAAGAGCCCATTGCTAATTTTCCAACAGCTGCAATGGATCTGTTTGGAGAAGAATGAGATCCATTTATTGAACACCCCTGCACAAGTCATTTCATATTTTTTTAATCTAATTTAATACTCAAAGCCATCTTATTACAAAGGAAAAAAAACTGAAACTCAGAGTAGTGGAGGAGTTTACCTGATATCATGCAGGCAGATTCTAACTGAGTCTGACAGGCTCCAGTATCAGCTCTCTCATCCACACCAGGCTACCTGAAAAGCTAGGCCCTCGCCACTGATTTGAGATACCTGGAGAGCTATGGCTCCGGGATATGGTAGCTGCTCAATAAGACAGTGTGGTGAGGGTGGAGGTCTAGGGTACCCTCTAGTCCAGGTGGCAGGGGAGGTGACAGTTTTTCTGTGGTATTTGGCAGATGTAGAGCAGTCACTGTCTAAGAGTTTCACACTTTAAATGAAGATTAACTCAAAATGGATCATTACATAAATGTAAAATGTAAGGACTATGAAATGTTTAGGAAAAAAAATAGAAAAACCTTTGGAATCTCGGGCTTGGCAAAGAGTTCTTAGCCTTCACCCCCAAACCACAACCCATAAAAGGGAAAATTGATAAATTAGACTTCATCAAAATTTAGAATTTTGCCCATGTGAAGGAGGTGTAAACAGAAGGTATAAATTGGGAGAATATATTTGTGAACTACATATCTGACAAAGGACTAGTATCTAGAATTAAGAACTCTCAAAACTGAACAGTAAAAAACCCCAAACAATTGGAAAATGGGCAAAACACATGAAGAGTCACTTAACTGAGGAGAATGTATAGATAGCAAATGAGCACATGAATTAACAGTGTCATTAGCCAATAGCTGAGAGAAAATGAAAAACCATAATGAGCTATCACTATACATTTCATCAGAATGGCTAAAATAAACCGTGAAACGTGACATGCTGCTGAGGAAGAGAAGAACCTAGATCACTCATATATTGCTGGTGAGAATGTACAATGGTTCAGCTACTCCGGAAAACATTTGACTTAAAAACCTAAACATGTAATTACTTTACAACCCACTAATTGTACCCTAGGAATTTTTCCAGAGAAGTTAAGATGTATGTTTATAGCAGATTTTTCCATAGTGGTCAACTACTGGAGACAACTCAGATATCCTTTGACAGGTTCGTGGTTGAACAAAATGTGGTACATCCATCCATCCTTACCAGGGAATATTACTCAGCCATAAAAAGAAACCAACTATTGATATTTACAAAACCCTGGGCGAATTTCCAGAGAATTGTGCTGAGTGAAAAAAAGCCCATCCCATAGGTTATAAACTGTGTGATTCCATTTATCTCACATTCTTGAAATGAGAAAATAATAGAAATGAAACATAGGTAGTGGTTGCAAGGGGCTAAGGAGGAAAGAGGGCATGTATGGTCGTAAAAGGGCAACACGAGGGATCCTTGTGGTGATGAAAACGCTCTGCATCAGGAACACATGTGGACATCAATATCCTGGTTAACACTGTAGTACAGATATTCAAGGTGTTACCATGGAGGGGAACTGAATAAAGGGTCCATGGCATACCTCTGTATTGTTTCTTACAACTCATGTTAATGTATACTTGTCTCAAAATGAAAAGTTTAATTTAAAAAAAATCAGGAGATTGGACAGCAACTGGAGTTGAACAAGATAACTCCTTTCTTTTAGTTTCTTTTTCAGAAAAGCAGTGGGCAAGATAGGGTCAGGAATTTGCTCCACTTTGCACAGATCCAAGAAAGTAAAGAAGTCTCACCTCCTATTTTAGCATTCAGAAACCACTGCCAACAATCTGTTGGCCAAGTTTGTCTACTGGATATTTTCTCTTGTTATTCCTTCTCTTGTATTTACCTTCCCAATTCTTCATTGAAATGGACAATTTTGATACAAATACCTACACTCAAAATCAGAAGTGACTTCCAACTAGCAGTATGATAACTCTGCATTTTGGAAATGACCTCTCATACCTTCCCGTTTATGCTGTCCTCGAATTTCCAAGATTCCCACATTTTATTATTATTTGCACAGGAACAGAATTTCATCCTTGGTGGTTTTCATGGGTGCGAAAGCAGGTATTTTATAGTCTAACCTGGGCCACATCTTAACCACCCACGTACAGAGGGGTTTGCAGAGCTCCCTTCATCCCAGGAGCAACCACGTCGGCTTTTACTCTTCTCACTGCGAGCACTAACTAGCTGGCTCCTCAGAAACAAGCAGCCTTAAGCCAGACGCTTTCTCTGGGCTTGTTGGCTTTGTTTTCATTGGAAAGACCAAATATCTTTGTTAGGACAAGAGTCACAACATGGTCAAACCCTTTAACAAAGCACATTCTTTATTCCTACAGAAGCTCATTTTCCCTCATCTTTTGGAAACTGCAAATCCTCTTTCTTTAAACAAACTAGTAATTCTAGCCACCCCCAACCCTCCCATATACTGCTTTTTGCATAACCACAAAGCCACAGGCACATAACAGACATATCAGAACGGAAAAAAAAGGTTGTAAAAATATTTGCAGTCATGCCATGCCATTGAAAAAGTTAGGAGCTCTCTCTTTCCTTAGAGTTATGTATCTAGCTAATTAGCTTCTAATCAAGGTTAAAGCATTCTCCTCACAAAGAGATGGGAATTACTGGCTCCCCAGCTGCTCCCAGCTTTTCCAAGAGAACACCCTTGGGACCTGAAATCCGTTTTTCCCCTCAGGAGTTGACTAGGCTATCTTTGGATTCTCAGAATGAACTGTATCCTGAATTCCAAACTCCCCCTGCTACTTAGAGATATCGAATCACTTTGGTCGTATATTACATTCTTTAGTGTGGGAGGCCCACGGCTTTCTAGGAATAAAGCAGCTTGTAAGCATTAACAGAAGGTCACAGGCTATTAATCCTTAGGGTGATCTTACTGGATAAGAGCCTTCCAGAGAGCCCTGCCTCCACCAGCACCTCCTCAATTAGTGGTCTCAGGGTGGGGGCTGGGCTCAGGGCCTTCCCAGGAGCAGCAGAGGGGGTGGGGGCAAGAGTCTGCCCTTGGGAAGGGGGGGACTGTCAGGAAGCACGGAGCTGAGCACACACCAGGGAAACCAAAACCCAATGAGAGTATCTGGCAAGTAAAGGGGATCGAATAACCCTGAATCTGGAGTATTGCACGAGGTATGAAACATTTCTTTCCTTAAGAAAGGCAAACTACCAAATGACCCATATTGTGTATTCAAGGGCTTTTGAAAAATTTTAGCTGGCAGATAATGGGGATTTAGGTGGTATATGTTAAGAATAGTAATGACATTATCAAGTTAGGGGTCTGTGATTTGGGCATCTATAAAAATAAAATAATCCTCAGAAACTATCTCATGTGACGGCTTTAATTAAATGGAAATCCAGTACTTTCATTCAAACTGAGCTAACCACCCTCTTCTCAGAATCTTCCTTTATCCATCTGCTACTTCCCAGAGTAGTCAGAGATTGCCCTTTCCATTCTGGAGTAAAATATTCATAGCGCTAAATATACAAAAGTAAAGTTCCAAAGAGGAAAATAACACGAGACAAACTACGTACATGAGAAAGACCATGTGCATTATCATTCTGAGAAGTTTATGATAATTATTTTCACTTATGCTTTTACCTATTTTTAAGCAGATATCCTTGACTATAAAGCAGGCGGGATGAAGAATGGCTCCCTCCCTCCTCAATGTGATGGGTAAGGAACTGTACCGAATGGCCACACGACAGGAAGCAGCGCAGAGGGAATGGTGTAGGATTCACCTTCAGAGTCCAGGGTTCAGATTTAGTGTTTGGGTCACAGCAGAAATCATGCTTTCCATTTGTCCTGTCTTTATAGTCTGTTCTTGCTTTGACCATCCAAAGAAGTGGACACAGTAACATTTAAAATGTGCATGGGGTGACATGTGACATCTGAGTAAGACTGACAGTGCCCAGAGGGTTCCTCTGATCTCCCTCAAAAGATGGGTGACCATGGTGTAATTCCTGTGTTTTAAGCCTATTTTTTCTTCTTGTCCTTGCATGCTCTGGTGCCTTAGGCAGGCGGGTGCCACTCACGTGGGTGTCAGTAACAGTGCAGCTACGTGAAATCATCGGACGCAGTCTTTCTCGTCTCTGCCTATATTTGGGGCAGTGCAATACAGCTCATGCCAGATGGGGTTAGTAGCTCTGCTTTTCCCACATCTTCCCTTATGCAACAGGATAAGATGTCTCGTTAAATTTCAGCCCAGGCCCATTGACAGAGAGATGACCCGGCACTCACTACCTCACTGGGAAAAGTGAGCTCAGGAGGGTTTCCGAGTAAATGCTTTTTAAAAACATGTCTGCTCTGCTAGAAATCACACTGCATTCATATTATGAGGAGCTTTTACGGCATTCTCCACATGTTAAGTGGAATTTTATCACTGCTCTTTCTATTCCAATTTAACTGAGTCATTCCAATGGACTGTCAAAACTATATTCCTCATGTTTTGAAAAATTTATGGATTCTCCAAAGGAAAAATATAGTTCCCATAGCATTTTCTATTATACAGGGTCTGGCAGAAATAAGCCTGCTTGTGTGTGGTTGGTAGGTAATAATATGGGTGTAATAATTTATAGTTCTAATTTGACCATTCATCTAAAATGCCATATGGTGTGCTTGAGTGTGATAGTGTTATGTTACTGAATTACAGGCTTATGATTTTGCAATGGAATAGGGGCATTATTTGTGCCGGACCCTATATTTTATTCTAAGAAAGATGGATCAACAACCACCTTTCAGAATACTCACATAACCTGCGGGGAAAGGGCAGGTGAAGATAAGCTGCCCTCCTCACTAATAAGGCTGGGGCACAGGTGGACTGAGGTGCGCTGGAGTGCACTTCAAGCAGAGCTGGGATGAGAACCAGGTGCCTGGATCATCAGTTTAAATTGGTATAATAAGAACCAGAAGAATGATCTTGTGCTTAACTTGCAGAGATTTGAAGAGAAAATCACCGTTTGAATAAGGGGGATAATTAAGGACAAACTTTGTCTTAACTCATGCTAATTTTTCTTTTCAATATTTTGGTAGATGTTGCTTTCTCTTTGACTATCATTTCTCTAACTCTTTATATTTGGAATAATTTTAACTTGCTCCTTTAATTTTTTAATCGCTAGAGCTCCTACTCATGATCATTAATAATATTTGCAGTTGTTCAGAGAGAAATTGGAAGGTGTAAAAGTCTCTCCACCAAAGTCCTACAAATTAGCAGAGTAGTAAAAAAGCCCAAGCTTAGTAATTATTTAATATTAAAAACAAACACCCCCAAATGTGGGAAGAAAAAAATAAACCAAAAAATGCACGTGGTTTTCAGATTTCAAGAGCAACCCTTAAAACACCACTAAACCTGACAAAATGTTGTTAAAAATCTCCGCTGGGATGGGCCACAAGCCCCACAGGAAAATATGACTCAGGGGATTCAGCCTCGATGCTCCAGCGTGTAGAACACAGCAGTTGTTCTACCCACCCCGCACAGCTCAGCTGCATCAGATTGCTCAACGAGGCACACTCTGAAGGTGTCAACTGACAAACCAAACCGCACCCAAGGCCCCAGGTCTGGGCAAATCACCATGAATAGCATCACCACGAACACTCGGATAAGCAGTTCAGGACAGAAAGACAACCTAATACGTGCTTCCACAAGAGAGAAACCTGACTAACCCAGAGTCATAATTCCACTGGAGCTGGTGTTCTTGGTGAGGAGTAAGCACAGTGGAAGACTGGAAAGGGGGGCCAAGTCACACATTCTTGAATATAATTATCCTCCCTGTGGCCTGTGTGGCTAATTGTGAGAACTGCTGCTGGTAAGCAGTACCAGGAACCTCTCTCCCCTTTGGCATAAGACAAACAACCGCCCTGCAGGACAGAAGTGTCTTGTTTCTGGGTACATTTTGATTGCGAAGCCCTCATCCGTCTCCTGCTGCTTCAAAACAGCAGCCTCTGGCGGAGACCCCTCCATCAGCTTGTCTGTCCACTCCACTTCTCCATCCCTAAAATATTCCTTCTGCAATGAAAAGACCAAGTGGTTCCTGAACTCACCGAAAGCTCCCGGGAGCTCAGCTCTTGTTTAGTTTTCACGTGAGTTTAGAAACATCAGTATAGGAGTAAATATCAGTGCACTTTGTCTACAATTTTAAAACAAATATGGGGGGGGGGCGCGTGGTGTGGATCCCTTTCAGTAGCTTGTTTTGAACAGAGAGCTGGATGAAAGGGAGGATGGGGATGGGGAGTCCCACGCTGAAATTTTATAGATAAGAAATGTGATTATTTTTTAAATGGAAAAATGGCCTATGGCATGATTCAGTATAAAAAAAATGGTAACATCTGTCAAAAGTTGTTTTGCAGCATTCTGCCATTATCTCTGCATGTCTCCCAAATGTTTGCCAAAGCCTGCCTGCTGCTCAACCTTCACATAAAGTGAAACACGCAATTTCTCCCTGGGATGTTGATGTTTAACAGATATTAACATTTTAAGCAAAAGGGACACAGTTCCAGCATGGGCTTTCAGAAATTATTTGCAGAAAGAAGCATCCCCCCCACCCCACTGTGTTTGCAGGGGAGAAATCTACAACAAAAGAAAACTGCAGACCAATGATCAAGAGAGCCCTACCTTAGGACCCCACTTCCCAGCACGGAAGTAAACTGTCATCTTTATCTCTTCACCTACAAAGTGGTGGTGTCGGAAAACGACGAAACAATTCTAAAAAGTGAACAGGTCAACACAGCGCTAGACTCAGGGATGTGGAAATGACGAACTTCACCCCACCGCCAACCAATTTATGTGCTGGGGAGGCCCACATGTGGGGAATTAAAGGCAAACAAACCATTGCAAGCCTCCCAACCTATTCTAAATGGGTAGGCCAGTGGGGAAGGCTGGGGGATGGGGGGAGGCAATGATTAGGGAGGCAATGAAGGTTTTCCAGAACAATGTTTCTCAAATGTTAACCCATAACAACGGACACCTGTGGATCCTATTAAAGTACGATTGCAATTGAGAATGTCTGGGATGGAGCTGGAGATTTTGTAAGATACTCCCAAGTGATGCTGATGCTACTGGTCCACGGAGACAGTTTGAACAGCAAGGACCTTGAGGAATTAACACCTGAGATGAGAGAAAGGCTAAGCTTAAATTTACCAGGCATAGACATCCCAGAGGAAGAATGTGCAAAAACACCAAAGGCACTGGACTGACCAAAAAGTTTGTTTAGTTTTTTCCATAAAATAAAAGACACATTTTTCATTTTCACTAATAACTGTATTGATTTGGATATTTTGAGTAAGTCAGATATCTCCTGCTAGTGGCTTCCAGTGGCTAGAGGCCAGGGCTGCTGCTAAACGTCTTCCAATGCATAAGACAGCCCCACAGCAAAGAAATATTTGGCCAAAATGTCAATAGTACCAAGAAGCTTAGCAAACAACTTTTGATACATTTGACCAGTCACAGCACCTTCTCTATACACTGCACAAATCTTGTTTTTCCATTTCAGTTGTGTTTTTACCTTTCTTGAAATACTAAAGCATAATATGCTAAAAACATTGCATATTTTCTTCCATCTTCAATATTAAAATGGCTGCACAAAAATTCACCCATTTTGATAAGTTTTTTTAAATACACACTGATATGACAGCTGTCACCACCATCTAACAAAATGGTTTCGAATGAAGTTGAAGACAACAAAGCACTACTAGAGCCACTGTATGGAAAAAACTAAAGTTTTTGGTCAACCCAATAGAAACATTATGTTGGATATGGAAAACAGCATTCGACATGCTAAGAAAAATTTTTATGTAAAAAAATTATTCAATGTGAATACAGACAAGAGAAAGAGGTTTACACAAGATTGAAAATAGTTTTTGCAATCATCGCATGAAGGTGGTAAGATTAGGAATGTGTCCCCTCATGCCCTGCCTTCATCTTTTTCAGACTCCGACTAATGAATTTATTTTGTATTTATTAAAACAACAACAAAAACATGACTAAGTTTCCCTTCCATGTTCTGGTGTGGGGAGTTCTCTGCCCTGAGGTGTCTTTTACCAAAATGACCATGCAGCTTCTTCCGATTTGGGACTACTTACAGCAATTATGTGACGATGCGGTTGTGATGGCTGCATGAAAACGTGTTGTTGAAGGAATAGCTGATGGAGTAATATTTTATATCCAAGGCTACGCTGGAGTAATTTTATAAAAAAGAGTTGAGTAATTAAACATATTTAGAAGCATGTAATCCATTGATAATTTTTCCCTGGGAAAAATGCAAGAGGAATAGTGTAGAATTCTGGTGGACAAAAACAAACAAACAAACAAACCCTTCTGTCTTCTGACTTCACAGAGCAAGAGCGGCGCCCTGATGAGGAGTTCATCGACAGGTGTCCTGGAGTTAGTCTCTGTTCCAGGCAGAACATTACATTTCTAAGGAGCAGAAGGGAAAGCTGTGGTTGCCTTGGGGTTATAGCAACAGCTAGATGTTGGTATGACACATGCTCTCTGGTTCAGTTCCCAGCGCATTGATGGAACTGTTGAAACCAACATCACCATTCTTCCAAATTAGGCATGTTGCAGGAAACCACATCATACAATATTTAGTCAACTGCCAGCCTGTCTAAAGCTGATCACTAAGCAAATCATTGTTGCACATAATAGTCATCATGAAGACCCACACACATGTTACCTAATTTGATTCTTACAAGAATCTGGTGAGACAATGCCAGACTCTATTGTCTCCATCTGACAGATGAGAAAACTCCATGAGAAGGATGTTGATGAAGGATGTTTAAGTAACACCTCCAAAGTCACCCAGCCAGTCAGCAGCAGCAGAACTAGTTTTAAATATCAGGCCTTCTGATGTTCTCACTCCGGGTCCAGAATTCTTTCTATGATATAACACTGTAACTTCTGAAAAAAGAAAAAAAAAAAAAAAAAAAACCAACAAACCAAAAACAAACACAGAGAGGCTGGCATTAAGAAGTGAAGTTTTCCACAGTGGCTGCATCAGTCTGCAATCCTACCAACAGGGCACTAGGATTCCCTTTTCTCTGGCATCCTCTCCAACACTTGTTTGTTGATTTGTTTATGATGGCCATTCTGACTGATGTGAAGTGATATCTCATTGTGGTTTTAATTTGCATTTCTCTGATAGCTAGTGATGATTAGCATCTTTTCATATATCTCTGGAACCTCTGTATGTCCTCCTTGGAGAAGTGTCTGTTCAAGTCTTTTGCCCAGTTTTTAATTGGGTTTTTTGTCTTCCTGGAGTGGAGTTGTGTGATTTCCTTATATATTTTGGAGATCAAACCCTTGTCCGAGGTATCTTTGGCAAATGTGTTTTCCCATACAGTTGGTTCTCTTTTCATTTTAATGCTGTTTCCTTTAGCCATGCAGGAGCTTTTTAATTTGATGAGATCCCATTTGTTTATTCTTTCCTTTATGTCCCTTGCTTTAAGGGACATATCAGTGAAGATGTTGCTGCATGGAAAACAGTATGGAATCTCCTCAGAAAACTAAAAATGGAACTGCCTTTTGACCCAGCAATTCCACTGCTGGGATTACATCCTAAGAACCCTGAAACACCAATTCAAAAGAACCTATGCACCCCAACGTTCATAGCAGTACAATTTACAAAAGCCAAGTGCTGACAGCAACCTAAGTGTCCATCAGTAAATGAATGGATCAAAAAACTATGGTATATTTACATAATGGAATTCTACACAGCAGAGAGAAAGAGGGAGCTCCTACCCTTTGCAACAGCATGGATGGAACTGGAGAGAATTATGCTAAGTGAAATAAGCCAGGTGGTGAGGGACAAATACCATATGATCTCACCTTTAACAGGAACATAATCAACAAAAGAAAAAGCAAGCAAAATACAACCAGAGACATTGAAATTAAGAACTATCTGACAGTAACCAGAGGGGAGGGGATAGTGGGGGAAAGGGTGACTGTAAAGGACACATGGACAAAACCAAGGGGGAGGATAGAAGGGAAAGAGGTGGGTTTGGCTGGGGTGGGGGGAGTGGTGGGGAGAAAGAGCAGACAACTGTAGTTGAACAACAGCAAAATAATTTATTTTTTTTAAAATGAAGTTGTTGTTGTTTTTTTTTTTTTTTTTTTTTAGCTCAAAAGGAATTTAAATCTATGGAACTTTTTTTAAAATGACTTTTTAAAACTTAGAATTTCACAAGAATAGATTGGAATTTGCCACAGGCTCAAACACATGGCCTTTGTTCAGTTTCAGAGGAAGCTAGGGATACAAACATATGAATGTGTGTTGTTGGCACATGAATATTCTTGTGTAAGTTACAACATGAAATGAAGAAGCATGAAAGAGACTCAGTGATTTCAGGCCCAGGAAGTACGTGCCACCTGATCTACAGGCTAATCAAGAACAACACAGACTCTTATTTATAATAGGCTGTCAAGTTAGTGTTTATGAGAGTCATTTTCAAATTTACATTTTTCTTATTTTGTTATATAAAACAATATTAGAAATGGTCATTTAGGATTTTCTTATGAATAAAACAGAAACACAGCAATTTCATACCTTGAAGATATTTGATCAAAAGAAACTATTTTTTTTCCTTAGGTGTTAAAGGAGAGTTTATTAAAGATTATTTGAACATGGTATTAAACAAAAAGACCAATTTCTGTGTGAGAAACTGAGCCTTCTGGTTCAGGGCTTCTCAAACTTTAATGCACAAATGAATCACCTTTGGGCCTCGTTAAGGTGAAGACTGATGAAGAAGTTCTGGGGCGCAGCATGGAATTCTGATTTTGAGGCACGCAGAGGTGACGCAAATGCTGCAGGCCCTGGGACCACACTTGACTAGCAAGGCACCACTGGGGTCCCGTGGGATTGAACTTCTGCAGCATTACCCATCAACTGCACGCATTAGCAACATCCACGTAGTTGATGGGTTCCTCAAGTTCCTCCTCTTAAGCTGTTTACCTATTGAGGTATCTGTGGAAGGAAAATTGGCCACATGCTAAACCTGACAAACTGAGGAGAGGCCTGCCTGGTGGGCTTAACAAACTCAGAGACCTAAAGTGAGGACACTGGGTGGTCTGAAACGAAAAATCCCTAACTAAAAGCAGTTCAAGGCAGCAGTCCCGTCCTGGGGCAGCATTTTTCCCTAACAAAGGTTAATCTTCACCTTAACTGAGCCTGTCAGTCGTCTTTTTTCATCTAAGATAACAAACCTGATAACATTCCTTCAGAATATCAAAGTAATTTCTTCCCCCACCCTCAACCCCTCAAAGCACTATCATCACACCAGAGCGAGAGACCACAAGTCCCCTCATTGTCATTATCATGTTAATTGTTAACTATCCTATCTATACCCGCCTATGTAAAAGAACTGTGTCAACTCTTTTTCCTTTTTATCCAATTCCAGAGATTTTCCTGCTCTGCTTTCTCCTGCTTCTCTAAACTATCATCAGTGAATTTCAGGTAAACCCCCTTATGCCTTCCCCTTTGATTTGGACATATAAGGTAAGTGGTAAAACTTCCATTTTCCCAAGCATTTTCTCAATCCCTTGAGATTTTTACTTCCTGGCAATTGTCAGCTTGGGTCAAATAAGCTCATAAAAATCTTCCAGGTTTGGATGTTTCTTAGGTTGACATATTAAGAAATCCTGAAAGGATAGAAAGTACCTGAAAACATACTAGGAAATAAAAAGGTTGCTAATTTTCTAGTTCTGGTTTTATTTTTTATTTACCCTCTTAATTAAGCAACTTGTGCAGAAAACTACAATAGCTTGATATTTTTTTCTTTAGTAGGTAAAAGCAGCTCAGACTTTTTATTATTCCAGAAATGTAGTCTCAGATAAGATATTTTACAAATGAGGAAAGATAGTCTTTTTGAGATTTATTATGGGATAAGAGAAGGTTTACAAAATTTAGCAAAAAAAAAAAAAATAAATAAATAAAGAGAGAGAGAGAGAGAGAGAGAGAATGAAAACTCCAAACTAACAACAACCCAAAACAATACAATGCCCCATTAAATTTGCAGAAAGGTTAATTTTTTTTAGTATAAGTAGGTCCCATTCAAAATATGAATGTTCCCATATTTGAATGGGACCTCCTTATACTTTAAAAAATTGTTTATCTGAAATTCAGATTTAAAGATTAAGTCAGATTAAATTCAGATTAAAAGTTTAATTCTTTAGTATGAATCTATCCCATGCAATATATGGGACATACTTATACTTAAAAAAAAATCACCATTTTTTGAAATCAGGATTTACCTGATGTCTATTTTATCTGGCAACCCTAGACCCCAAATTCGAACCGACCTTGACATGCTGGAAGAGCGGATGCTGGGGTGCAGAATGAACAGACCCACTGAAAGTGTTGTTTAACCACTCCAGTTGCACAAAGGATTACTTTCTGGATTTGCCAATACCACACAGAATGCTTGGTTATTACCACTCTGCTTTGTGGAAAACTCCTTTTAGGAGGTTTGAGCCCAGAAGACCACACTTTAAAAAAAAATTCATGATGGAGGCCTAGCCAGAAGTAAAGCTAACAAGAGTCTTATATAAACAGCTTCCTTTCCCCGGAAAGATTAGGTGGGCAAAGCAGGAAGATTTTCCTCTCTGTCCCTCTCTTTTCCACTATGTAGGGCTGAAGAAGCTTAGTAGGGAAAGAGACTGTGGTTTCTCGGTTAGACTCATTAAAGGTTGTTATTGCTCTGGCTGGTGTGGCTCCATGGATTGAGGGCTGTCCTGTGAACTGAAGGGTCACTGGATTGATTCCCGGTCAGGGCATATGACTGGGTTGTGGGCCAGGTCCCTGGTTGGGGGCGGGCATGTGAGAGGCAACCACACATATTTCTCTCTTTCTCTAAAAGTAAATAAATAAAATCTTTAAAAAATGTTTTCTGGCAGGTTGATTAGATTTAAGATTATGTTTGAAAGAAGGAAGGAGAGAGTAAGGTGGTTGCAGCACCTCTTACCTCTTTCTTATCAGTTTGTTGAAAGCAGCCTCGACCAGCCTTTCAAGAGGGTAGAGTCTAGTGTTCTGACTTCACGTGTATGTACACATCCAGTAAAAAGTCTCATCTACTTTAGCAAAACTAAAAGGAATTATCTCATCTTTACAGCTGCCTTTTCTTACTCCTTTTCCCTTCTCCCACCAACTTCAAATACCAATAGTCATTTCTGCCATGGTGTTTATAATGATTTCTGAATTAGAACCAAGATTTGGCCCTGCTTAAACAACTGACAATTATGAATTCCCTACCCTGGTGAAAATGTAGTAAGTCCAGTTAGTTCCTAATTTAGGAACTACTGTGGAGAAAACTACAAGTGATATTTGTATGTCCTGCATGCTGTATTAAAATATATTTAGTAAGACTGTGAAATCTAAGTTATGATAAGGGAGGCAAGTTACTTTCACTTTAACTGTTCCTTACCCAGTCAGCACAGGGGTTAGACCATCTGTCTCCAGCTGTGCCCCCTCCGCTTTCAGGAGCACTACTGGGTCCAGTTACCTTGGGAGTTGGTTGCCCACATGTCCATACTACCAACAGTCCTGGAATGGGGTTAAACACACTTTTTTCCCCTTTGTCTTCAGAAATGATTTAGCTGATCTCAAGTACCTCAAACTTTGTTACATTATGTATAGTGTATTGTTTGATGTAATGAAAAAGCAACTCCTCTTGTTATTTATTGATCTTCAAATTGCAGGTGTACTGATTCCGGAAAAGATGAAGAGGACACGAGTTTTATATATAACCCTTAAATCTGCTCTATTAAGCTAAGCAAAACCCATTTGCAAATGGTGTGTGGCATTAACAAGTTGTGAAAAAGAGGAAGTTCTCTTAACTGAAGGAAATTTTATGAAAGGCAACCCTTACAAAAAAAATTAAGATAAGTTCCTATCAAAGTAGTTATTGTTCTTTCAAATATTCTTTTTAGAATCTTGATAGTAATCTGTGCAGCCCCAGGCAGGAAGCAAATAATCTGAAGACCAGAATCTGGTCTATTTTTAAATTTGAAAATTTCAAATTAAATTGTCCACAGCATAATGTCAGCCTCTAGTGATGTAAGTGACTATATGTATATCTACTTGTTATTTAATGATCACTGCCTTTACAAGTAGCAAGCAATTTACCTTAGGCATATACTTTAGAAGAGTAATGATATTTCCAAAGGCAGCAGTGTGAAGTGGCACTCAGTAGACATTTTCTAAATCTGAACAAATCCCTAAATTACATCTTCCTACACTAAAACAAACAAGCACAGAAAAGCCCTCACACATCGTAAAGGAAGTTGCTACTGCTACAGAATTAAGGCAAGTGTCACCCTGGGCTTTGTTGGCAAGAGTGGGTTACCCCATGTTCTGGAGCTGCGGAAGCAACGCCAGCACTCAGTGTAAGTCAATATCACCCCGCCGGACCTTGCTCAGGGGTGGGAATTTTACGATGAACTGTATCACTAAAATCTACTCATGTATTATTTATAAAGATACTGCTTTTGCAAAGTAAATACACACAAAAGTAGGGTATGAAACTAACCTGTCTTTAGTGATTACTTTGAAAACAATTTTCCCTCCTTTCCAGCGGAAAACACTGAAAGCAGACTAAGGCTTTAAGTGAGCAAATTCGCATTCAGAACTGAAGTGTGTTAAAATGGAATAAATCAAGGGTCTGCAAATCTGGCCTGTAAATATTCAGTCACTATTTTAAGCTCTGTGGCCCGTGCGGTCTTCCGTCAACAGTCCACCCGGCTGAGGGAGCACAAAGGCAGCCCTAGATGAGAGGTAAGCAAGTATGTCTGTGTCCACTCAACTTTATTTTGTACACTGACATTTGGATTTCATGTAATTTTCAAGGGTCTCAAATAGTTTTTTTCTCTTGACATGTTTTCGACCATTAAAAATATGTAAAAACCAACCCTAGTCCGTGGGCTGTACAAGAACAGACTGGAGGCCACAGTTTGCTGATCACTGACATGGCTCGAGCCACGGGTTTCAAGTCAACCTGAGCTTAATGCCATTGGACAAAGTTTGTCAGCAGTCAATTTTGAAGTGTGTAGATTATTAGATCATGTTTGCTGGAAGCAAATTTCCCAGTGATTCTATTCTATAAAGCTCTGGTGTAACAAACCACAGTTTTGCTTACTTTTCTGGAAATTTATGGGTGCAAATTTGGAGTGAAAGTTTTGTGCAATGAGCAGATTTGAAATACTACGGCCAGATTTCTCTGACTGAGGAGAGTAAATTCACTTTAAATGTGAGGATGGAATATGTAAGAGAGCTGGATTTAATCTTTGTGCTCTCCAATAGGTGGATACTGCTGGGAACCTCCCATGGATGGAACCTGCTGTGAAGGAGACACGGAAACCTTAAGTCAGAGGACCATTTAGAACAGATGCTGGACAGGGCACTTAAGCTTTTGTCGGCTGGAGGAACTAACCTTTAAGGGCCCTGAAGAGAGCTCTGCTACTTATGACTTGGGCAAAAATTTTAAAACTTACTTTGATTATCTAGAAGAAGCTACCCATGGCTCGGAATGTTTGGGGTTGGCCTAGGCCAAAGGTTATTTAAGAATAAGTCGGGGAGAGCATGACATAATGTGAATAGTTTCTCCTATTTGAAGGAGGGAGGAGATAATTAGAAATGAACTTGTCTCACCAAAGCCTCTGGGCAGGATTACATCAAAACCTATTCAAGAAACAAACAGTATGATGTAATTGACACTGGAAAAGGAATCAGTACCCCAGGTTTCTCACCTTGGCATTGCCACTTTGGAAGATCAGTTAATTTTTGGACTTTCTTGTGTTATTTGGCATGTGGGAATACTATTTACCCAATTATGCTTAGGCCCTGATATGTTAATAAGCCCTTCAGTCTTAAGGTGAGAAGACTACCTTAAATAAGACAGTTCTCATTGGTTCTTGAAAACCTCAGAGCTTCTGAAGTTGAGATTGACGCCCTTTCTTCCTACCTTACCCCTTTGTCCTACTTGTAAACATTCCAGAGTTGGGTATATACCAACATCTGAGGAAGAGTGTCTGATCTACCTGGGTTAGGTCCCATTTTTCTTGTCTATATTTCAGCCTTTCAGTATCTTGCACCTCTGAAAAAAAGTGGCTGGAATTTCAGAAGTGCACATCCAGTCCTTTTTCTAAGCTGCACAGAAGTGAAAATGAGTGCACTTACATCATTTTGGCCTTGAGAAATACTTCTTAACATTCATTTTTGGTGGTATATGTAAAAAAGAAAATACATCCAACTTCCCACTTTTAAATATGCTGGCTATTTAAATGTACTTGTGCTATCTTAATGAAGGCAGTAGGCAGATGACAATAAAAGCTGTTTAACTATTAACTCGCTATTTGTCCTACTCTGAAATAATTCTCCTAGCTAGTGAATTCCTTTAGGCAACCACATAGTTGGATAGGTGTTGTTTCCACAATAACGGGTACAGACTGAACTTTTGTGCCATTAAGTATTATAATAATTGTTGGTTATGCTCAGAATGCTGCTGTTTTGTGTAAAAATGTAAGTGAACAAGTGAGCTGCCATTTTATAGCCCTTAAGAACTGCCATAGGATTTCCCCAGCTGCTGCTAAGGTGCCTGGTCCTTGGGGGGGCAGGTGGTAAGGCCGTGTTGGGGGGAGGCCCTCACTTCATTCAGCGGTTAGCACTCCTCCTGGCAGCCCTTGCCCCACATTCTCCTGCACCAGGGCCTCCGACTGCACCTACTCAGTCCTTATCCTGCACGACAATGAAGGTGCCGGAGGATAAGATCGATGCCCTTGTGGAAGCAGCTGGTGTCAATGTTGAGCCTTTCCAGCCAGGCTTGTTTGCAAGGGCTCTGGCCAATGTCAACATCTGGAGCCTCATCTGCAATGTAGGGGCTGGTAGGCCTGGTCCTGCAGCTACTGCTGCACCAGCAGGAGGTCCTGGCCCTCCACCACTGCTGCCCCAGCTGAGGAGAAGAAAGTGGAAGCCAAGAAAGAAGAATTTGAGGAATCTGATGATGACATGGGCTTTGGTCTTTTTTGACTAAACCTCCTTTGTAACAACACATTCAATAAAAAGCTGAACTCTGGGCAGAGGGGAGGGGGGGAAAGAATTGTAACAGAACTTTGGCTCATACATATTCAGAATGTCTGTCTTGGAAAATAAAACTGAGTGTACTTAGGATACTTTGCTCACAAGTGTTCGCCCCACCTTCTGATAACGTTCAGAATAAGCAAGCAGCATGGATAACATAAAAGGCTCTACACTTCGGGGGCTGCAGACAGAAAGGCCCCGAAGAGGCAAGAGAACACCAAGCAAGGTAAATAAGTGCCAGGAGAGGTTCAAAGTTTAACAGCGAACAGTACTGAAGGTTTGCCAGGCACTGTGCTCCTCCTTCAGAAACACAGTGGGGAAGACAGCCTTTAGGCAATGCTAGAGAGAGTCAACAGTGATATAAAAAATAATGAGGAAAGGAGATGTATAAAAACTAAAAGTAATAGTAAGAAAGATGAGGAAAAATAAGTATTTAATAAACTTTGTTTACATTTTTTAACAGGTCCTCTCATTTAGGCTGACCCTGTGGGGATATATATATTTTTTTAAAGCAGGAAATCTTCAGTTAATAGCAAAAATAAAATTTCATGTAAAATGTTAGTATAACCATTTCTATTTAAATAGACCCTTTAATCCAGCCTTGAATGTGTAATCAAACAGTATTCAACGTTTTGCATTCAAAATTTATGGATTGCAAATTCATCCTATTTCACACAATTGAAATTACTCTAACTAGTTCACACTTTTCCAACAATTTTTAAAATATGCCTCAACACCAAAGAGATTACAAGATGTCTAGTTAGTTGACTTTGTATTTCCCCTTCCAACAGGAGAGAACATTATTTGAAGCAGGTAGAATGGGAGCTGGAAAAGGGAGAGGCTCCTACAAGCCAACAGATCCAGATCAGATATTCAAATGTGTTTTCAAAGGAGTGGCGTTTGTGCGTGTCAATAAGCTACTTCATGTAATTACTTCCTATTCCCGGGCTCCGCCTTGGAGTGCAGCCGACTGCTGACTCACCAGACTACTCCTAGTTAGTTTCTGCTGGGTTTCCCCACCGCCTGCTACACGTGAGGCGGCGCAGGAATGAAAGTTTCTACCCGTCTCCTTAACAACCTTAATAACCGTGCTGCAACCAGGCACTGACAGTGAACTTCGATCTTTCTACTAAGAACCAGACCCTAGGCAGAGAGGTCGAGAAACGATGTGGCAGGTGTCAACTGCTAGCAAAGCTGACAGATGACAGTCTCCACCCTAGGGCATTCTTCAGCAGCACCCAGTTTCAGCGTCTTTACCCCCACCCACCCAAGTAGTTAAACTGGCATCTTGTCTTGCAACGCCTGTAAAGGCTGGCCACTGAATTCTTCTTTTGCATCAGTGACTCTCAAACTCTGCTGCACAATGGTATCCCCCAGAGATTAAAATAAAGTACTGACGGCTGGCTCTCATCTGCAAGCTGTCTGATTTAACTGGGTTTGGAGGAGAGATGGACATCAGGATTGGTCAAAGTTCCCAGGTGATTTTAATTGGCAGCAACGTTTGGGAACCTTTGCTTTGGAGAAGCAGTGTTCTTCCCACGCAAGAGAAACCTGCTGGTTGAGCGTACTTAACGACCACTTGGTGGGCTCCCAAACCTTCTCTGTTGGAGATCTACTGACACACAGCCCCCGATATCCTCATTATTTGACAGAATAGAACGTTAGGAAAGCAATGGGGGCATTTCCAGCAGGGACAGTGGCTAGACAAGGACCAGTGCCCATTTGCTTTTTTTAAAAACAGTTAGATTTAGCGTCCAAGAGAAGCAATGCAAAGGTGCCATTCCTTTGATTACCTTTTGATCTCTGTTCTGTTTCATTCCACAACGTCTTGTTCGGCAAAGTTGTAAACCTTGGGTCCTCTCCGATTAGGAGCAGGTGCTGCGCCCGAACCTCAATCAAGACGGGACTGCACGCTTCACCTCGGCTGGGACTGAACCTTCGCCTCGCAGCTCGGCCCCAGGGCAGATACTATGCTAA
Organism: Anoura caudifer; assembly: GCA_004027475.1. Taxonomy (NCBI): domain Eukaryota; kingdom Metazoa; phylum Chordata; class Mammalia; order Chiroptera; family Phyllostomidae; genus Anoura; species Anoura caudifer. Next base: position 167,887 of record PVKU01002382.1, read on the forward strand.
TCAAGAAAGTTCTATCGTCTCCCCGTGGGCGGGCGGGAGGGTGCAGGTTTGAACGCTTAACCCTTGAGTTTACGTGACTGCACTATAGTGCGTTTTAGTGACCTCCTCTGGCCTAGCAGGTCTGGAACACGTCCCAAAAAGGGGAGGGGGAGAAGACAACGTGAGCCAGCGATGGAGAAAACACGCAGGGAGGAGGCAGTAGTGTCGGCTGGTGCCGAGATGAAGGGATGGCTAATGTTAGGAATATTAATTACTCCAAGCGCTAGTGACCCTGCAAGGACTAGCGGGAGGGGGCTGGGGGTTAAGACAAAGGCTCCTCCTGCTCAAATGGCTTCAGCGCCCCTTCCTCCGAGGTTACAGCTTTGCCCTCTACAATGGCAGGCCCTTGGCATGGGACTGGCAGAGTGACTCAGGGATGACCAAATCTACTGGCTCTTTTGGGGTTTGAAAGTCCGCATTTCCGAGCGCTCCAGGTTCTGAGGGGACGGTCTTTCTGTGCCCAGCCCCTCCTCTGGCCCTTTATGGGGTTTCTGGTCTCGGCACAGCCCTTCTAAGGGTAGGCTGAAGAATTCCCCACGGAAGCAGAGTGGGGAGTCGCTGAGTAGCCCTCGCCCTGCGCGCAGGTTGCTCCCTGCAGAAGAACCATTGACTCATAGTAACTCTTTCCCACCGACGCAGCAAACGAGTGCCGGGGGCCGAGGGCAGAGCGAGGGCGGGAGCCGGAGCCGGAGTGGGGAGTGGTGGGGCTGGTCTCCGCCGAAGGGGAAGCGCCAGGGGCAGCAGCTGGGGTAGGGGTCCGGGGTTTGGTGCCCTGAAGGCGGGCCCCAGTGTGCTGAACTTCCTGGTCTGCCCCGAAGCGCGCAGCGCCTGCTGGCGCCCCGAGCTCTCAGCCCCTGAGCCCCAACTCTGGCGTCTCCAGGTTGGTGCGCTGGAGGCGCACATCCGCAAGATCCGCTTCTTCACCAGCGCCAAGTGTCCCTGCCCTCCGCCCTCAACCCCGAGCCAGTCCACTTTGCTTCTGCCAGCGTGGCAGTCCGGACTCCCTCCCCATTCCCGGGGTGTGCAGCGTTGGGGCCCCAAGGAGAGGTGGCCCGCAGGAGCGCGGCGGAGCACCCCTGGGCCGCGGGGCAGACCCCTGTACAACTTCTTGCTGGGCTCGGAGACCCCCGGTCCCACTGGCTCAGCCACCGGCGGACTGCAGTCCCCGGGCGGCAGAAGGAAGTCAGGCCATTGCCTGCCCTGGGAGGGACCTCGCCAGGGCAGGGGTGTCGGGGAACGCAGGGCGGTACCGCTTTAAATGCACTTGACTCACCTGCTCCGGCGCTGTGGCCTCCTTCCTCTACTGACAGCTGGGGGCTTTGTTTTCTCCACCCACCCTGTGGGTCGCGCTCCACCCCCACCGACACACGTGACTCACTGTCTGCCACCGCCGCCGCTCGGCCTGTCCACCCCAGGAGAGCGCGGCCAGCGCCACCACCCCTTTCCGGGGGTGCGGGGTGGAGACCCCAGCCCAGGAGAGGTCCAGGTAGGTCCAAGGTTACCCACCGGCGGGGCAGTTGGAAGGTCGCACGCAGGTTAGAACCCTAGGGTGAGTCGGTGATGTAAAGTGCTGGCTGGGGAAACACGCTGGGCTTTTGGGCCACACCCGAAGGGAGGAAGCCGGCCCGGCTTGGAAAAGGGGCTTGAAAGGCGACGAAAGACGCTTAATTAAGTACCTGTAACTGGGGACTTCACACGAAGGGATTTGCATCGGCTTTTGACACCAATTGTTTATACTCAGACCTGGGGAACAACTGATAATGAGGCGCAAACTAGTTTTGTCAAGAACATTGTTAATTACACTAGACAATTCTAAACTAAACAATACAATTATTAAACAGGTAGTAATAAAAAAAGTTTTATTGAGGTTTTATATCTGCTTTCCGGTGCTCTTGGTATTTGGTTCTATTTGGAAAACGGGATCCAGGCTGGATCAGCTAACTAGAGATTATTGATGTGGGCACCTTCCACTGGGAGCAGCACCTATTTTGAATGAAATGAATTGAGAATATGTCAAGATGCAGCTCAATATCCTCTGCTTTTGGAAGTGCTCCCAAACTTTGCTGATCTCCAGTGTTTGAAACCACAAGAACCTGTAGTCTGAATCCTTCCTTTTGCCCTTGGAGAACACATCGTCCATAATACCTCCCTGAACCCTCCAAACTGCAACTCAGGAAAAAGATTGTCTTCGCTTCCCCAGTGTCCATAGCAGGGTGACTCAGTCCAGTGCTTCCCAAACTTTAATGTGCAGACGGATCCCCTGGGGGCCTTGTTAAAACCAAAGTCTGATTTAGTGGATGTGAGGTTGGGCCTGGGATTCTGCATAATACTCCCAGGTAACGTCATTGCTACTGGTTTGAGGATCACACTTTGAGTGGCAATACTTAGGCACCCAATTTGGCACTGGTCATACTATTCAAGTTCCTTAACGTTTAAGCCTCCCAAGTTGTAAAATAGGGATGTTACTAATACCCACCTCAATCTTGAAAACTAAATGAGAAAATTCATCTGAAGTACCTAGGGTGGTGCCTGGCACACACACGTGGGGTTTAGAGATTGTTGACATCCTCCTTGCAGGAGGAGAGCTGACACAAACCCCGACACTCCTGCAGGGGGAGTAGCGTGTGTGCTGAGCACAGGGGCTAAGGCAGCCAACCCAGGAAGGGCAACTGCACCCCCACAGTGCCTCGCAGGGGCCAGATGTGGAGCATACGTTTGTTGAGTAATCAAACAACTATAACGCAGAGCAAATCATACATGTTTTGAAAGTTCTGTTTGGAGCAGGAACCTTGCTTGCTTGAAGACCAGGGACCTGCTCTTGGTCATGGTGATAGAGAGGCAGGAGCTGCTGTGACTTCTCTCAGCACTGGGAGAGCTTGATCCTTGTGTCAGTGGAAACAAATTTGTGAAAAAAGATTAAAGCACCAAAGGGTGTTTGTGAAAACGCAGTTTCCAGTGAACTAGATAGTTTTTACCCTGAGGGAAGTGGCTTAGAAAAGCAATCTGATCAAAATGTGAAAATTCCTGAAACAGAAGTGCCTAGGTTTTCTTTCTCAGCACCACGTGACAGCTATTTTCATCTGAACATTTTGAAAGATTTTTTCTCTATTCTTTTTGTCATTAAGTCTTCTGTCAGCTTATAGCGCTGGATCTGTAAAGCAACTAACAGTAGTTTTCAGGTTTAACCAGGGAAATCCCACAAAACAAACTGTAAAGAAAATAAACCCCAAAATGTGTTTATTAAAGAACTTTGAAATATTTTTAAAGAAATTCTCCTGTTTCATCTGCAAAACTTTAAATCCTGATAAATTAGTTCTGGGACATTGAAGTAAAAAATAATTTTGCTTTTTATTATAGATAATGTCCAGCTGGCTGTCAGATGGGTAATCTATTTTGATATCTGAGAGAGTAAATGAATTGTTAAGGAGTAGTACATTTTTTATCCTCATTAAAAACCTTGAAATTTAAATTTCAATGAATTTATTAATGAAGATATGATATTCTTAGCTCTCAAAATGAATGGGAATTGTCACCCTAGTTCTCATATCTCCCGTCTTCAACTCTCTTCTCTTTGCACTCCCTCCCCCCAAGTATGAGTGTTTAAGAATCATTTCTTGGCTTTTTATTTTTCTCACTTTCTGCCATTTTCCTTGGAAATTTATGTCTTATGTTTAATTTTCAAGTGTGTGATTACTTCTGAATCTACCTATATTCGTAACCTGTTTCCAAGCCCCATTGCTGCATTACCAATTATTTGCTAGGCATTTCCACTGAATTTCCCACTAGTCCAGAAGTTTTGGTGTGCTCTAAATTAAGCTCCACCCTCCTCCCATAAAACTGGTATTTCCATGGTAATAAATCAAGATGGCTATCTGCACTGGTCCACCTCCAGTGCTGTTTCAGGGGCTTGGAAAGGATGTGGGACACAGGAGTATCCCTACTACCTTCCTGCTGCTACCAGCTATATTGGTGAGACTGTGCCTTCAACAGTGACAGGAGTCCACTCACATATAAAAACATCTTACTGGTATATCATCCACATATGCAGCAGTGGGCTGCTGCACAAATGATGATCAGTGTGATTTGAGCTGGTGAAGCTGTATCAAGGAGGGTAGGCTAGGTTATGCGGCTGTAACAAATACCATTAAAATCTCAGTGGCTGTCCTGGCTGGTATGGCTGAGAAGTTTGGAGCATTGTCCTGTAAACCAAAGGGCTTCGGATTCAATTCCCAGTCGGGGCACATACCTAGGTTGTTGGTTTGGTCCATGATCTGGGAGTGTATGATCCTGTGTCCCCAGGCACATACGGGAGGCAAGCAATCGATGCTTCTCTATTGCATCGATGTTTCTCTCTCTCTCTCTTCCCCTCCCTCTAAAAAAAGCAATGAGAAATGTCCTCAGGTGAGGATAAAAAAACCAAGCAAAACCTCAGTGACTTAATACAACAAAAGTTAACTTCCTGCTCCCGCAAAGTCTCCTGGGCAGCTCTTCTGGTGGCTCATCGTTTTGGCCTGCTTCACTCCTGTGACTTCTCTATGAGCACCATGGCAATGGGATGGTAGGCAGAACTGCACTTGAAACAGTAAATGCTTTCATCTAGATATGACACAGATCACTCCTCACACTTCACTGGTCGAAGGAAGTAACATGGTCATCACCTAACTTTCAGGGGTATATGTATGTACTCAGAAGGAATGGGAAAGTATGAATCTTGGGGAGGATAAGTAATGTCTACCACATGGATCCATTTGACATGGGGGGTGGTGAGGGATAAAATCAAACTGAAAACAGTCTAGGTATATATAGTAGGAGGTGAGCATAGAATACCGGTCGGAGGAAGGTAGTCAGTTGTGTGTGGAGTCTGGGGAGAAGCATTGTCCTTGTTGTTGTTATACAATATTATGTAGAGAGACACTTAAAAGTGAAAAATTCTGTCTCTCTGCTTGTCAGGGTCACCTTCTGATTTAGCCAAGGTCAGCTGGCTCCAGGTATTGATCATGTAAACTCTTCTCTGACACAGGAGTCGGGGAACAGCTTCCATCTTGACTATACTCTGAGGACACCCTGACCACTAAGAAGTAAGGTTTCATCAACACAAGACAATTAGCTAATTTTGCTGACATTGATGGTCATTCTCCACTTGAAGAGTGAATATGTGTCTATGAAGAATGAAATATTTCGGTGAGATTAAATCCCACATTTCCTTCCATCATTGTCTGATTTATGCTTTTGACAAAGAATTTTCTTATTTTCAAGGGAATGTTGAAATGTAGCCTAATGAGTAAAAACCAGTCCATAAACAAGGGAGAGAAAGTACTCATATCAATCTGAAAAAATAAAATCATGTTTTTCAACAAGTTTTTTGGCTTCTTCTTTAAATAGTAAAGGTTCTGTTAACTAAACTTGCTTCTGACATCTCCCACCACTTCATGTATTTGAAAGAGATAAAGCACTGATGAACGCTGGTAGCTCTAAAATGCTACACAGATATAGGCGATTATAATGTGTTGCTGGACACCGAATAATGCTTTTGATCTCAATAATTTTATGTTATCTCTGTCTACATCCATCAGTGACTTCCTTTTAAAAACAATTACCTTATAAAGCAGCTCCCAAATAAATATTTTTACTTAACATCAGCATCTGCCCAAAGCTAATATTCTGAAAGCTTCAACCATACATTTCCACAAATATCTAATGTGAGGTATTAAAAAAGAGGCAGAGCTTATCAATTAATATTTCAAACTGTATGCTCAAATATTTTTCATTCTATCTTGTTTATTTTTAGCTCAGTCCTTGCTAAGCTGTGATTTATACTTAAGTATAAATCAAAACCTCAAGAGATTTGCTGCAGTAAACCACTTTGAATGTGCTGTAATACCATGTAGGACTGAGATGAAAATGTTCATTTCCAAGATACAATAGGATTTATCGAGATGAGTATTAAAGGTGGCATAAGATGACAACTTCACAGGAATCATGGCCTTGTGATGACTCAAGTGTCTTGTCATGGAGCGAATGTTGAAATAAAAAACAATACGACCTTCAAAGCATTGTTTGAGCTCTTCCAAGTAAATATTTGTGATTTACTTAAACAGTATCATGTTATTATCAAGTTAAGAAGAGACCTTAAATGAATCAACCAAGTCCTAATTTCTAGCTGTCTCCATTAGCAAAAACTACTGCCTCCATAAGGAAACATAAAATAGCAGAGTGAGGATATGTTTATTGTATAATATATATTGGTGCATACATCGTAGGCTATACTTCATGTACAGCAAAAGGAGCAAAATGTTACCTCAGCTCATTTAAGGAAAGCCACTGTGTGATAATAGATTTTATACCACATTGAAAAAAATCACATATAAATCACATGAAATAAATTAGATACACTATTTATAGATGCTGCTTAGAATAGATATAGTTTTAGAATTTACTATTTTGGTATTCAGTATTTTCATCACAGCACATTTTGAAGGCAGCAGATTTAATTAATTAAATATACTGTTGATTAGTAATTTTTTTTTAAGAGTGAATCTATCTACAAACTTACCTAGTCAGTCTCTGAGGGCAAGAGATGAAATCTGTTAAGGTTTTCTACTGCAACACCATGGAGACCAAAGCCCACATAGCTTTCTAGGGACCAATGGGATCACCACTGTCTCACCTTGGGATCTCCTGGGAGACAATGCTGCCAATTTCTTAATTGAAAGATGTTCTTGATTTATTAAACATTACTTGCCAATTGCATTTTCTTTGCAGTTCCCCTGTATCCTGTCCATGAGTTGGTCATTGATCAACCAGTGTGAGAATACTAGGTAACTGATTCCCTGTCTCCAGAATCTTCTAATGGTCTTTGATTCTTCACAAGACATTTGCTGTTGTTTGGCTTTTCAAAATTTCCAGTTGCACCAGCCTTCCTAAGATGTAATTTATTCAACAAATGGTTTTGTGATGCTTTCAACTGGGCACTTTGTTAGGTGCTACAGTTACCCAAATGCTCTTGGGTCTCAAGGGTCTTACAGAACAAGGAAAGACAAATACGTGCAGTGTGGCTTGAGAGGTGTTGAAAGATGTGAGCAAAATGCTAAGAGACTACTGGACAGTTGAGAAGGACGTAAGAGAAGAGCTCTCGTTCATGTTGGGTCTTGAAGGATGAAGAAGAATGTACCAGGTAAGGATGGTTTGGGGTGAGGCAGGGTGTGCGGGCACAGTATTCCAGAAAGGGAATTTGAAAGCAAAGATATCATTAGAGATTCAAGAATGATGAGAAGTTCAATGTGGCTGAGGACCTGGGTGTGTGGAATGGAGAGGTCACTGAGGGTGGACTAAGAAAGCCTGGGTGTGTCCAGCTAAGATGTTTGGATGTAATACTTTGGACAGTAGTCTCCAAAATGGGGTGAGAACACTTTAGAGTTCAATACATTGTATGAGATGATACACTGGAATGTGAGGGGAAAGTGTGAAAACTTGGAGTTCTATCTGAAAATATGAGAAAGTACTTAGGCTTGACTAATAAGTAACATATGGACTGTCATTAGTGCCCTTTCTTGGTCTATATGTCAGACAGACAGAGGGACTTACCAGGTACGTGGAATTCTGGGGGTAGGGTTGAGAGCCACAACATTGAGGGGCTGTCCCTAACCCCCTTATTTATTCTTAAAGCAAACTGCAGCTTGTTAGCAATTTATGGGTAACTGGTTAAATGGACTTATATATATTATCTAACTTGACTAAGTCTCACAAACTGGATAAATGACTTTAAATGTTGGAGTTAATATGAGTAACACAAATATGAATTTTCACATAAGTCCATGCAAAATTCATGGATGATTTTGAAAAACAAGTATCATAATTTCATAAACTCATCCAATGATGGACTTCCTCTTTGTATATGTGGTTCTCTGTGAGATGTATTTTGCAGCTCTACCACTATCAAACAAAACATCAAGATAAACTGCACTTAGAATCAGATTTTAAATTGTTATATCAGAAGGTAATAAAAGTTTGCAGAAATTTTGAAGCATATTCAACATCATTCTCTCTCTATAACATTTTAGTGATAACAAAATATTTTGCCAACCATTAAGAAATAGAATATAAAAGCATGAATTTCATTTATATCTCATCTTTTAAAATTTCAATTTTTATGGTATACTTTTATATATACAATATATTAATGCACTCATTGTAAATCTATATAATTTATGCATGAATGTGTATGTGTGAGAAAAGAAACATTTTACTTATAGGAGTGTGGAGGCATAAGGAAGTCAAACTTGGTATTAGAGTGAAGGTATAATCAAGCTTGTGCTTTAGAAGATGATTTAGACAACACTGTGGAGTGTTGGGAGATAAGAGTGTGGAAGATCATCCAGGCAGCTACTACCTGATTCAGAGGGAAACCGATAAGGACCTGGTGATGGTGAGGAAAGATCACCAAAACTTGTGGTTTGGTTTTCAGTAGGAGTGTGTGTGTGTGTGTGTGTGTGTGTGTGTGTGTGAGAGAGAGAGAGAGAGAGAGAGAGAGAGAGAGAGAGAGAGAGAGAGAGAGATATTGATTTTAATTGATTCCTAGGTTTGTACCTAGCCAGTCTCAGTGGATGGTGGAACTGTTACTTGAGATGAGGACTTAGGAGCTGAGTTCAGTTTAGGACATGTAAGTCAGAGGTGCCCAAGGGATTCCTGGGAGATGACTAATGGGTGTTTTCAATATATGAGGCTCAGGAGAGCTTGGAGATACAGATTTTATAGTAGCTTTAATTTCTTGATATGCAGCTCTTTCTACAACTGCTGGTCTTAAAAAATATTCCTTCATTTAAAGACACATGAACACAATAGCTTCACATTTAAATTATCCATAATGTAATAAAAATATTAAGAATCAGCTTACCATTGCATCATCAAACAGACAATCTTAGAATTTTAGTTGGACATTTAGGCTAGTTTACTATTGTTATTTTTCAAGTGTTATCTAGACTATAGTTTAAGATACACACTCTCTCTGTACTGTGTTTTGTCTTTTCACACCTTAAACCTTCTTGTTGAAGCCAGTCATTTATTTTCTTTTATTACACTGGAGAAATTGTGAATGTTTCCCAACTCTGCTGTGCCTCCCCTCTTCAGGAATCAGGAGCACTGTTAAACTATGGCGCAATATCCCCCATGTTGTTCACTGAACAAGCTGTCAAAGCATGTTCTTGCTAAGTTATGAGGATGGCTTTCTTATTTTTTATTGTTGTTCAGTTACAGTCGTCCCAGTTTCCCCCCCTTCCAAGGATGCTTTTCATACCATGCCACTTTCTCCAATTCCTTACCTTATACTCACTGAAAATCTGCAGATAATTTACCAGTTTAATTTTCAGGTTTCATACAATTCAATTTCTAACCATTTATCTCATAAACAGGATACTATAATTATATAATGCCAAGTAGAGATTTAAACTTGTAATTTCTTACATCATGGTTTTGTGACATTGTATTATTTGTCATCTCAAGTACTTACACACTCTCTTCTTTATTAAAATGGAATTAATTTTAGTCCAGGGTTTCTCTCTCTCCATTAGAATGGAAGACCCATGAGGGCAAACATTTTTGTCTGTTTTGTATACTATTCTATCTCCAGTGTATGGAACCATGTCTGGGACCTGAGGATAAATAAATATCTCTAAATGATTGAATGAATACAGAAAATAAATAAAGGAACAGAACAGTCTCCTAAATGTCTTGATTTAAATCTTCCTTTCTATTTTTTAAAAATTTAAATCTTACCATATTGTATTATTTCACTGTAACTTAGCAACTCCATCTATTTTTAAAGCTCAGTTTAATATAAGTTCATTGTGAGATAGTTATTTTGATACATACAAAAAGTTATAATCTTTCAGCATCTAGGAGAAAAAGTCCCTTCAATCTTTTAGCTTGCAGATATACCAAAGGGCACAAACAAATCTTATGTAAGTCTCCCAGAAATACGTAGGTAGGAAGGTTAAGTTTAGTCTTAAAAATAACAACCCAGCATTTATAAGCAAAAGCTCTCTCTAGAATATGGCAAATAAGTAAACAAATAAAAATATAAGATACATTAAAATAATAGAACAGGAGATGCAAAAATCAATTTCTTGAAGACCTTGACTATCTGTACCAGTGAAGCACTAATCATGTGCTACATTTCAAGGCATTGCTAAAATAGCATTTAATCAAATCCACAAATTAACTCTTGCCATTACTGTCACCATTTCATGGTATGTTTTTTTCCCCATCTAAAAATTGAGAAGAGTAACCAGGAAAATTACCACGTAACCATCTCAGAGAAATCCAGCTGCTGGGAGTACGCATTGGCTCTGGGGACTTGGATGAGACCGCCTCGCATGAAGATAATGGATGGAGAGTGGAATCTGCAGTGGTGGGAAAGTCTGGCCCTGACACTCCCCAGTCAATTGTGCTTGGAAGAAATGCTAACATGGTTTGCCACGCTACCATGTGTTTCTTTGTTCTCCAAGAACATCCATTCTGTTCACCGCTCATGAGTGCACATTTAATTTAATCTCATAATTAGGAGTGTAAATGAGTGAATATGGAATGCAGAATACTGAGCGTCCGCATACTCTCCTTCCTAACTCTTCCTCATTTTATTTTCTTTGTTGCTTTTCCCCCACTCTTATAAGGATCTTATAGGATTAAACAAATTTTGGATAAGTGGCAAACATTTCATATTACCTAAAAGCAAATGTGTGCTCTTAATGCTGATAATGACATAGAAGCGGAGTCCAGCAGTCCACATAACTGCCATGAAGACCTTTACGGTGGGTACAGATCTTCATGGTTAGCTCCGGAATAGTGATATTTTTTGGTGCCAGGTCAGACTTACTGAGGCTAAAGACTGAATTGCAGCATGTTGTTTATTCATAATGAGCTCTATCTTGCACCAAGTGGAACCAAGTGCAAAATATAGAAAATTGTATGTTTAATGTACACAACTTGATGAGTTTAGAGGGACCACTTTTGATCCTGATTGGTAGAGATGTCAGATTCCAGAGGCAGAGACCCGCTGGCTTCTCACATCAGAATATACGGCTATGTATACAGAGAATAAAATGAAATAATAACCCCCCCCAGGAATATTCAAATAGTTAAACAGATTATGGTTATGTGATGGATTTTTTTTGGTAACTGCTGAAAAAATCACATTAAGATATTTTAGGGTATGGGAAAACAATCATTTCAACATATTAAGAGACAAAGACAAGATTCAAAAGTTTTGATATCTTGTATATGCAGGATAATATTTCAGTAAAACATTTCCATATGTTCTATGCATAGAGAAGTAAATAAATAAATAACATTAGAGAAAATATTTTAGAGTGGTGGTAGTCCTGGATCACAGGGTATTTCTATTCTCTTTTGTATATATCTCTGTCTCTACACAAGAGAGAGGGAGGGGAAGAGAGACTGATTTTAAGGAATTGGCTCTTGGTATTGCAGGATGATTGTGGGGGCTGACAAGTCTGGAACCCAGAAGGCTGAAGGCTGAAGAGCTGACATTGAAATATTGAGGAGAATTCCTTCTTCTTTGGGAAACCTCATTCATTTCTCTTGAAGGCTTCAACTCATTGGATATAGCCAACCCACATTACAGAGGGCAATTTACTCTAATCAGATCTAAAAAATACTATCACATCAACATCTACACTTGTGCTTGACCAAATGACTGGGCCTCATAGCCTAGACAAGTTGACAATAAAATTACATCACAGCTTTCAAGCAATCCCCCCTCCTTCCTTTTATTTCTAGTAGCAGGTAGATTTTCCATTTAGGTATCACTTCCTCCTCGTTTAGTCCTTGCACTTTTCAGGCAGATCTTCTTTTCCCCAGCAAGTGAGAGTCCAGGTGAGGTGAGGTGAATGTCCTAGATGATCTTAGCAGTGCAGGTGAACTTTAGAATTCTTGCCGGGAGTGCTGGGCTAGAAGCCCTATCTCCAGTGCAAAGTAGGGGTACAGATGGAAAACCTGGAACTGATGCCATAAAAGATGCTTGTCTACGGAAGGCTGACACCAGGGAAGGCAGAACAGCCAGACAGAAAGAAGCTGCTCTTGAGATAGCCTTTAGTCCCATCATTAAACCAGCCTTAACCTCTGTCTTTCCTCTGGGTTTTTAGTTACACTAAGCCTTATTTTGCAACCACATTTTTGCTAATACACATTTTTTTCCAGTTTTTCAACAAACAGGAAATACTTTTTTATGCTTGTTTCAACTGTTACTTTGTTGCAAGATGGTAGAATTTATTACAAATTTAAACTGTAACCTGGTAGTCTTTGGTCAGGTACCAAATTTAACTAAAAGCAAACTACTTATTCAAAAGTGATCACAGAACAAGTCAAAATGCAGAGCAAGAAGGACAAGAAACATCTCACTGACCAATAGATTGTTTCAATTCTCTCACTAGATGGAACTCACACTTTTCATTTTTAGGTGGGGTAAACTGTAACCCCAGTGGATGATGGTACAGAAAGGTTTGGTCACACAGCCTGGTTTCCATTTAGTCACCTGTTTTTAGCTGTCTCAATTGCGATAGATGCATTCACAGAACTGGCTGTGCTTGAGCCTTCTTTGCAGCTTGAGATCTGCAATGCACTTGGCAAGTGTCTCCTTCTCCTGCTGTGCAGAGATGCTCTGCATTATGTACTTCTCTACACATTTTATCATGTGCTCTTGTTCCTTTTGACATATCATGATCTGCACTGAGATATGATAGTTCAGGTCATTCTTTACTTTCCTGTATACTCTAGACAGCCATTCCTTGTAAGTAACCTTCCAGGCCATAGCAATGTTATTCCTCTGGACATCAAAAAGGTAACAGTACTTTTGAGCCAGTTCCTTCTGTGACTTCTCCAGATCAACTGCATCCTGGATGTTTTTGATGGGAGCCTGTTTTGCCTCTTCTAGTCGGGCAATTTTGTGCTCACTGAGTTTACCAGCAAATTCCCAACAGAGGCACCATAATTTTAAATTATACAGATAATCAACCCTATTGTTGATATGGCAGAGATAGTCTCTGAAGTAATCACATATATTTCTTTGAATAGAAAGTATAAGATAAACCTGGTTCTGAGCACATAGGGTCCTGTTATACTGGTTTTAGTAAAAAGGAACTGTAAGAATTCCTCAGGGATCAGCCCATGATGAGCTTTCCCTCTGTATTCAGGAAGAGGTGGTACAGGGGCAAGACGTGGCTGCCCACTGTGAAAGACCCTTGTTGCCTGCAGTACCCCTGGACTGGGGAGGGCTGTGTTCCTGAGAGGAGACTGCCATGGTGGCAGAAAGAACCAACCGAGACAGCATGGTCAGCGAGGGTCCACTAGATGATCTTGGTGTCCCAATGACCTGGATGAGAATCCGAAAGGGCAAGAGCAAGATGGTCACTAGCAAATCTTTAGGGATTACCTTTTATGATAAGAAGGCAATGACTATATTCATTGATTCTAAGATAAACTTTTTTTTTTTCATTTTAAAATCTCTGAAATTGGATGTCATGGCATGTCATAGTTTAACTGAACTTTCTTTTATAGTGTATATAAAAATAATGATGTATCATATTCAATAACACTTTAGGCTTAATGAAAACATGATGTTTTAGCCCTGACTGGTGTGTTTCAGTGGGTTGCGTGTTGTTCCCAAATTGAAAGGTTGCCAGTTCGATTCCCACTCAGGGCACATGCCTGGGTTGCAGGTCAGGTCCCTGGCAACTGATTGATTTTCTCTCCCTCCCTTCACCTCTCTCTAAACATAAATAAATAAATTCTTTTAAAAATATGATGTTTTAAACTTGATAAAAGTTATTTTTAAGGACACTTAAAATTCCAGAAAGACATAGCATAAACTCCTGAGACTATATGGTGACCTAGATGTCCCTATATTTTTGGAATGGTACAAGAAGAAATCAATAATTTAAAACTTTGCTTTGTTATACTATTTTAAACTGATGTAAACTAGATTGCTATAGAACACTTAGTTCCTCACATTGGACATGGAAGCAAATCTTTTCCTTTTAAAGAATCTGTAGATCTCCCTGGCTGGTGTGGCTCAGTGGATTGAGCGCTGGCCTGCCAACAGAAAGGTCAGAAGTTCAATTCCCAGTTGGGGCACATGCCTGGGTTGCGGGCCAATGTTTCTCCCCCTCTCTCCCTCCCTTCCACTCTCTCTAAAAATAAATAAACAAAATCTTAAAAAAAAAAGAATCTCTAGATCATTGCTTGAAATTGCCTAGCAGTGGAAGAATTTTCAGTATCTGTTTTCTTCTTCTTGGACTCTGTGGTTTTGTATCACTCTTAGTTTCAAATGTCTTCAAAACCAACTCCCACAATTATGCTATAAAAGGTTCTTGCACATGAATATTGCATTAATAATAATATCATACATTATCCATATATAATACTTTTAAAAACTTTTAAACATTTTTAGATCTATGCGGTTCGATTCCCATAATATTTATGTGTGTTGGGCAGGTTGTTATGAGCCTTTTAGTGTTCAAAAAGACCTGCTTGCTGTCATGGAGCAGTTAGTGGTAGAGGTGAGACTTCCAGTGGACTGACTAGAAAGGGCTGATAAATGAGGTTCTATTGCATGAAGTTATGATCTGTGCCATTAGCAAAGACAGAATACAGTTGTAGAGATTTTGAACCGTGGTTCAAAGTTATAGCCATCAATTCATGACCAACTTTCTCTTCACATGTATGTATTTCTGTCATTAACAATGGCAATGGTGAACTGAGGCCATTGTGATAAAGTAGTTTTTAAAAAGCCTTATTTAATTTGTGCTAATTCACATCATGCTGTAAATAATTCAACAATGAACTACCCAAGAACTAAAGGCTAAAGCACACTTGTATTTTATTAGCTTGATCTGAATTTTAAAATGGCTTGAGATGTATCTCACATTTACATTTTCCTAAAGTACAATAGGCAGAAGGTAAACACAATGGGTAGGGGAGTAATTATATATTAGAAGATAGAAAGTAGTTGGACTGGATTTAGGGTAAAACTCCAGGTAACTACATAGTTTGTTTCACTTGCTTTACAAAGGCTCTGCTTACCTTGGGAATTACAGTCCCTCCTCATCCAACTACATTTACTATGTTTTGTTGTAATTACTTTTTCCCACACCCTCCTCTTGACTAGACACTGCATTTCTGGTGTTTATATAAAACAGGAATATTGAAAGATTTTTAAAAATAGAATTAAAAAATTAAAATTTCCAAAACTTGCAAAAAATTTCAGAGCCTTTTAAATAACTACAGGGCATTTTCAGAGTGCTGGATAATAACTGTGAATTTGCTAGATAAGACAGATTTGCTAAGCTGAGCTTTTTAAGATGAATTATTCATTTTTACTTCTGCTAATTAGGCTCCAAGATGTAATAAGAAGAAACAGAATAAATATCTTCCTTGGATCACCAGAGGAAGGAAAAATTATGAGTCATGTGCACAGAGACAGGGATTTGTTTAGAGAGGAATCAGCACTGTGGGGCATTAATATGCTTGTTTTAGAATAGGTAAATGATCTGTCATGGAGGGTTGGGACCCTTCTGGTACTATAAAATAATAACAGTGAAAATAGAAAAGTTTTATTTTAATATTTAGCATGATTGAATTAAGTATTTTTAAAGAACACATGTGGTAGAGACTTAAGGAAATTACTACTGATAATACTGAACCCGGGTTGTTCTTGTGTTAATGTGACAACCATATTGAAACTTCTATCTAAAATTCTGTAAACACCAAAGTCTAAATAGAGGCACAGGATATCAGTTGTTAATAAAACTTGTTTAAAAATTTTCTCTCTGACAACTTTCTAATTGCATATAGTCTGAAGATATAGTAAGAAAGCACAATTAATCATGGTAAGGTATTCTAAATAAATAGCAGTAACAAGATAAATATTTTTCTGTGTACAGAGAAAGCAGAATCAGTTCTTCTGATTTCCAAAATCACTGGGAGATTTTCACAATCATGTGTCAAACATTAGGTTTTCTACTTACTAAAATGTATACTCTCATTTGTTATCTATTATGGGAAGCATTCTCCTGGGCACTATAGATAACAGAAACCAAATTCTGCTGTTGCTGCCTACAGGTTGCTTATGGATCAGTATGAGAGAAGACTCTAACTCA
Source organism: Anoura caudifer (assembly GCA_004027475.1). NCBI lineage: Eukaryota > Metazoa > Chordata > Mammalia > Chiroptera > Phyllostomidae > Anoura > Anoura caudifer. Next base: position 184,095 of record PVKU01002382.1, read on the forward strand.
GTTACAACACGATGGGGCTCTTCACACCTTCATAAAGGAGAGGTGTCACTGTCTTCAAAAGTGGGGCTACTAACTCCACCAAAAAAATTAGGTACTGAAGAAAAACCTTACTGGCTGCTGAAAGAAATGATGGGCTGTGAATGGTTAGAAATGTGAATGGGGACCCCTGAGAAGAGCTTCCAAGTGGTCCTCCAAAATATGAAGGCTGCAAGATAGATACATGCCAAATGAGATCCTCTTAGGCAGGCAATGCTTCTCATTTGGGAAGAAGCTAGTTCCCACTTCATAGCGTCTCTAAGTGGCTGCAGATGTGGGATGGAGATCCCTAAGAATACTCAGTTAACACTGAGTATATTTTGGCAAATATAAACTCTCTGACATGAACTAAGTCTCTGCTAGACCCTTGGTCTACATGAAGCCAATTTATATGAGCCATTAATTGTGATTCCAGTTGATTGTCTTGGCCCAGTTGCATGGTGGTAAGTGAATAGACCGGCTTTATTACGCGCTTTCTCAGATCAGTAGTACCACTGGGGAGTCTGTAGTCCTGTCCAGTCTGTGTCATGATATAAAGTAGGTGGGCAGCAAGCCTGGAGGAACTTCTCTATACAGTCCCCACAGCCTCCTGAAACACTCTCCTGATCAGAATCCAGGTCTCATACTTTTGTTATCCCACATAGGGCCTTATAAAGCAGAGAGCAAATGAGTCTTGCTTAACAGGCTTTCACAAGAGAGATAAACAAAGCTCAACTTGATTCTAAGGAAAAGCTAACACTTATTTCAGTTACCTTTCTGGGTATGAAATTTTTTTTAAGACAAAAACAAAACCCACACCATAATCATTGTTTGTGCCTTGACTAACTGTTAGATGAAAACAGGCCAAATGGGTAGCACATTCAGGGTGAAAGAGCCAAACTATTCAACTGGTCTATGATTCAGACTGGAATAAACTGATTGGAGTATAAAAAACAGTACCAATATATTTTAATTTTCACTTGGAATCAAACACTGGGGATTATTTATATCTTCAAATCAAATGAAATGGGTGGTCTCCGAATACTCTTCTGCTTCATATGCACTGACATTATTGATGTGCATTGGGTGAAACAGATGCCTTGTGGTCTCCACCACTGGGCCATGCTGGACAGGCATCACCTTCTTCTCACTTACAATGTGCATATTCCTATGGCTGCATGGCCAGTTTGCTATAATTAACTGTTCATTTACCTCTTAGAAGCATGTGCTTGCAGCCATGACAAAGTATGAGGAAGAGTAAAACATGACAAACACTGCAGCCTTTTTATATTCTATACATACTTTAGTGCCTCTGTCATTTGAATATGGTGTTAAAGTTTAAGTATGTGTGACCTGGTATGTTATGTGTTCAGACTTTTAATGTTGATTTAATAAACACTTAACTGTAGTTCATATGGTATCAGGCATGCATATCAGACTTTCCTGTGTGTATAGCATTGTATTAAAGTTATAACCACATCATTCTTTTTTTCCATTGAGAGTTTTAAAATATATTTTATTGATTATGCTATTACAGTTGTCCCAAATTTTTCCCCTTTGCCCCCTTCTGCCTGGTGACCCCCTTCCCTCCAGCAATCCCCCCACTTAGTTCATATCAAGTTTTTTGGCTTCTCCATTTCCTATAATATTATTATCCCCCTATTTTGTACCTACCAATTATGCTTTTTAATTCCTGCACCTTTTCCCCCATTCTCTTCCTTCCACCTCCCAGCTGATAATCCTCCAAATGGTCTCTGTATCTATGATTCTCTTCCTGTTCTGGTTATTTGCTTAGTTTGTTTTTTTAGATTCCATTGTTGATAGTTGTGAATTTGTTACCATTTTAATGTTCACAGTTTTGATATTCCTTTTTTTCTTAAATAAATCCCTTTAACATTTAATGTAATAATGGCTTAGTGACGATGAACACCTTTAGCTTCACTTTGTCTGGGAAGCACTTTATCTGCTCTTCCATTCTAAATGATAGCTTTGCTGGATAGAGTAATCTAGGTTGTAGTCCTCGTTTTTCATCACCTTGAATACTTCTTGCTAGTCCCTTCTTGTCTGCAAAGTTTCTTTTGAGAAATCAGCTGACAGTCTTATGGGAACTCCTTTGTAGGTAAATCTCTGCTTTTCTTTTGCTGCTTTTAAGGTTCTCTCTTTATCTTTAACCTTTGGCATTTTAATTATGATGTGCCTAGGTGTGGTCCTCTTTGGGTCCAACTTATTTAGGACTCTCTGTGCTTCCTGAACTTGTACATCTATTTCTTTCACCAAATTAGGGGAATTTTCTTTCATTATTTTTTAAATAAGTTTTCAATTTCTCACTTTTCCTCTTCTCCTTCTCGCACCCCTATGATTCAGCTGTTGGTACATTTAGAGATATCCCAGAGGCTCCTTATACTATACTCATTTTTTTTGAATTCTTCTTCCTTTTTGGTGTTCTGGTTGAATGCTTATTTCTTCCTTATGTTCAAAATCATTGATTTGAATCCTGGATTCATCCCCTCCACTGTTGGTTCCCTGTAGATCTTTCTTCATTTCACTGAGTGTAGCCTTCATTTCTTTCTGGGTCTTTTTTTATGTTGTTGCCATACTCAATGAGTTCTTTGAGCATCCTGATCACCAGCATTTTGAATTCTGCATCTGAAATGTTGATTATCTTCATTTTGTTTTGTTTTTTTTTTTTTCTTCTGGGGTTTTGTTCTGTCCTTTCATTTTGGCCATGTTTCTTTGTCTCCTCAATTTGGCTGCCTCCATGTGTTTCAGTGTATTAGGTAGAGCTGCTTTGACTCCCTGTCTTAGTAGCATGGCCTACTGTACAAAAGGCACCTGTAAATTATGTGGGGTGGAGCCTTAGGTAATCACCAGGGAGGGGCAACCCACTTCCCAGCTTTGTGACTCTGTGTGGGGGCAGGACTCAGAGAGAGGAAACACCACTGCCTGGTTTCTGGAGGTTTGTTGGGCACTTGCTCTGTTTCTAGTTGCTTCACTTACTCCCCATATGCAATGGTGCCTTCTCAACTGCTGCCCTGGTGCTGAATCCCTGAGGAGGTTGTTCTGCATATGTTTTAAGTCTATACAGGCTTTTAAGTGGAGTTTCCTGAAAATCTGGCAATTTCTTCTGCTGTCCCAAACCTCACTGGTTTTTACAGCCAGAAGTTATGGGAATTTATCTTCCTGGCATGGGAACCCTGGGCTGTGCAGTCTGGCCTGGGGCTGGGATTGCTTGCTCCCAAGGTATCCCTCCTGATTTTTGTCCACCACATGTGAATGAGGAGCTACCCCTTCCACAGCTGCCTCCTCTGTGTCACACCACATCTCTGTGCTTCTCTACCCCTCCTACCATCTGGATGAATGTGGCATCTCTAAATCCTTGGTTGTTACACTTCCATACAGCTCAATTTTCTGATGGCTCTGGATGTTATTTGTTTTGAGGTCTAATTGTAATTCTTTCTGTGGTTGCATGAAGAGGTGAAGCAAATTTACCTATGCTTCCATCTTGACCAGAAGTCCAATATAATCACATCATTCTATACTTCAGGATTTTAGATAATGATTCTCCTCTTGTTTCTTTTGTCTGCTACCAATTTTAATGTAGTCCACTGACAAATGTTTAAGAATATGTGCTTTCAGTGTTCTGATAAAAATAACCATCAAAATGTGAATAGACTCCACACTTCCTACATATTCTATTAGTCATTATTGCAGGAAAAATGTGAATAATTTATTGGTGAAAAGTTTGAATTAATTCACTGACAGTGTAAATCATGCTTAATGGGTCCTAACAGTATGGGAATTGGGGGAAAAAAAGTCGTGCTCTTTGTTAACAAGAGTGAGTCTTTGAAGGACCAAAAAATTCCACCTCCTACAGAAAAAGTCAGCATACAATCATCTAATCTATTTCCTTATAGTGTAATCATCTTGGGTAAACATTTCTTTTTTCATTGTAAAAGGTGTTTTTAATTATATCAATTTTATATGGATTCTCCCACACTTATGTAATAAGATAACATAATTTGTTTGAATTTTATTTTAAAATGCACTTATTTTTAAAAGATCAGTTTTAGTTATATTTGAAAAACTTCAAAATATTTAGAGTAAAAAATTTAAATCACTAAAAAGTACAAGTTATAAAGTTATATAGAATAGTTGTCTATATAGAAAAGGCAGATAGGAATAAAAATCAAGGTTAATGAGAAAGGGTTTTTGAAAACGAGGGTAGTAAGGAGAAGGGAAAGTAAATGAATTAAGTTACTTTGATACCTTATATTCTAGGCAAGATCTAGGTGAAGTATAATAACAATTAAAAAGTTAAAATGGATTGAATGTTTATAATGTTATATGAATAGCATTTTCCATTTAGTCCTCAAAATGATCCTTCAAGATGGATGCAATGGTTTTTCCTGTTTTCAGAGGAGAAAACTGAGGCACAGCACAACTTTTGGGTTAGTGCCAATGCTAAGAAGTTGGAGTTCATGTTCTTCAAGCGCTACACTGGCACAGCCCATGGCTCCCCATCTCAGGATATGCCTGGCCAGGTTCCACTGTTAATAGCCATGTTCTATGAAGATACCTAGTCAGATAATTTTCCAGAGTTATCTTTACTCATTGACTCCACTTTCTCATTTCCCTTTCCCCGATCAGTCCTGCAATTAGACTTCTGCTCTCACCACTTTTTATTAAATAAGCTTTAATTTTGTAATATTTTAAGACTCCAGAGAAGTAGCAACAAAAGGGCAGAGTTGCTCTGTACCTTCTTCAGCACTTGATAGTATCAGTATTTTTATTTTAGCCACCCTAGTAGGTTTGTAATGGTATCTCCTTGTCACTTTCATTTGCATTTCCCTTATGGCTAAAGACAATGAAGCTCTTTTCATGAGCTTACTTGCCATTCATATACCGTCTGGTAAAATACCTTCTTGTCTTTTGTCTAATTTCTAATTGGGTTGTTTATTAGTTTACTGCTGAATTTAGAAACTTCTTTATATGTTTTGGAAACAAGTCTTTCGTCAGGTATACAACTTGCAAGTATTTTTTCCCCAGCCTGTGATCTGTATTTTTAACTTCTTAACAGAGTTTTTCTCAGAGCAAAAGTTTTTAGTTTTCAAGAAGTCCAATTCATTGATGATTTTCTCTTAGAAACAATGTCTTTAGTGTCATGTCTAAGAACTCTTTGCCTAAGTCCAGGTCATGAAGTTTTTCTCATGTTTTTATCTAAAAGATTTATGGTTTTGAATTTTATATTTATATCTATCTATGAGCCATTTTGAATTAAATATTAATTAAAGTGTGAAGTTTAGGTCAAGGCCCCTTTTATTTTTTGCCTATTCCAAACAATGACAATCTTTCAAAAATATTTTCCATTTGTACTCCTTGAAACAGAAGATAATGTTGTACTTTTAATTTTTATTTTAAAAGATTCTTCTTATTACAAAAGTAATATATTCTCTATGTAATAAATTGGGAAAATAAAAGAACACCTCCTCCCCTATTTCCTGTTCCTCCTCCTCTTGTACTGTTTTCCTCTTTCCTAGTGTTCCTCCTCTTCCTCCACCTCCTTCTTTTCCTCCTCGCTCATGGGAATGATGCACACAAACTTTACAATGAGGTCTACTTCTGTGGAAGAATGGGAAAGATGAGAGAGGGGCTTCAGTGGATAGATGGATAGATACAAAGACTGAAGCAAATGTGGTCAAAAGTTTACATGTTTAATTTTGTTGCCAGGGACACAGGAGTTTATAATTTTTTCTCTTCTGGTCTATAGGATAGAAATGTTTCAAAACTAAAATGAAAATGAATAAAAGTTCTTAAGTCATTTACTTTCAGATAGAGACACTAAACATTTATGATATTTATTATTAAAATCTACTGAACTGGGCAGTCAAAGACAGGGTGCTCCACCATCCCAGAGAGAGTAGACTGATGCTTTTTACTGTTTAAAATGCACCAGTGCTTTTATTAATAACATTAAAAAGAGAGAGAGTATACTATCCTGAATATTTGGGTAGGTGGTGGATGAAAGAAGAATGACCTTTTCTCCAAGTCTCTTTATGGACATGCGATTCCTTGGTATATGTGACAGAATGAATAAATGACCTACCTCTATGGCAATTTGGGAAAGTTTCCTGATGAGTTTAAGATAATAAGAGCAGGCAGGTGAGCTGACTGGGAGCTATTAGCTCAGACTTTCCCTCACGAGTCAAGTCACACATTTTATAGGTTTTCTGGGTTTCATTTGCTGATGGGTTAGTTACATTTAGTATGTTCCTTTTTCAGATATCTTGGTCCCTTTCTGCCACCTGATTAGGCTCTGGAGACCTAATATTGAAGTATAAATATTAATAGGCTCTAAAGATAGAGGTGTCTATCAAAAAGGTAAAATATTTTAGATTTGTACTTTATAGTGGTGTCCATGTGTAAAGTGAAGCTGAGAATCAGGGCAATCACTTAGATGATTCAAGAAAATTGTTTTTATAAGACTCCAATTACCCAGAAAGCTCAGGGGAAATCTATTTTTGGTATGACATATTCTTATAGATACTTCCTTTTTGCACAGACACAAACAGATTATGTCAAGTTGGACTTGTTTGCCTATACCCTAACACACACTTTTACACATATGCTTTTATATCCTTTTGTAAAAATAAGAGCAGTACTTTTGCTTAGAAAATTTTCCTAATGTTGCAATCTTATCTTATCTTGGACAGCCCCCTTCCCTCTGGATCTCCCTTTCCTTGGCTCTAGAATGTAGGGTTTGGATTTTATGAACTTTAAGCTATCTTTTATCTCCATGCTTTTAAATAAAAACCCTTAGGAGTCCCCCTTCCTTTTCCAAAGAAAGATTTTTTTCTTAAAGCAGTTAGGTTCACAGCAAAATTAAGGGGAATGTAGAGATTTCTCATAAACCCCCTGTCTCCATATATGCATAGTCTCCCCCATTATCGACATCCCTCACCAGAGTGGTACATTCGTTACAACTGATGAACCTAAACTGACACACCGTAATCACCCAGAGCCTATAGTTTAGTTCACTCTTGGTATCACACATTCTGTGCATTTGGACAAATATATGATGACATATAACCAACATGATAGTATCAAACGGAGTATACTCTCTGATCTAAAACTCCTCTGTGCACTGCTTATTTATCCCTCTCTGTTCCCCCTCACCATACCCAGCCTCTGCAACCACTCACCTTTCTACTGTCTCCAGAGGTTTGCCTTTTTCAGAATGTCATATAGTTGGAATTATAAAATATGTAGCCTTTTCAGAGTGGCTTATTTCACTTAGTAATATGCATTTAAGTTTCTCTTATGTCTTTTCATGGTTTTGTAGCTCATTTCTTTTTTAGCACTGAGTTTTTTGTCTGGATGTACCAGTTTATTTATCCATTCACCTATTGAAGGATCTCCTGGTTGTTTCCAAGATTTGGCAATTGTAAATAAAACTGTTACAGACATCCATGTGCAGGTTTTTATGTGGACATAAGTTTTCAACTTCTTTGAGTAAATACCAAAGAGTGCAATTGCTGCATCATGTAAAAGTATGTTCAGTTTTGTAAAAAACCATCAAACCGTCTCCCAAAATGGATGGATATGGGAAGTTTTCACTACAGAATTACAGCCAAGACAAAAATTATATTTGCTTTAGGCCAAATGTAGCAGAAAATGAGTTTCAAAAATATTCACCACAGCTTACCTGGAGCCATGATTTCCAACCTTTTCTCTGTTGTGACATCCATGCAATTCACATGTGTGATCGATTCCCATGGGATTGCTCAGATATTAAAGAAATTTTCAGTTTTTTCTCATACATCATAGGGTATAATTGGTACAACTATTAACATTTACTGGCATCATGGCAAACTGAACTGCTTACTCAGCATAAGTTGTGGTTGTATGTGGCTCTCATACATCCAAAGCAAATGAAGGAAAAAGGCATAGGATATGCTTGAATTTACTTTATATTTTCTCTAAAAAAAGAAAAATGTTTTAAAATGTTGATACTTTATTGTTTGCAACAAATACACTATAGCATGCCACATGCTTGATTGTTACACGCTACTTTGTTCTGATAACACGTTTGAGGACTGCTAGTCTAGAGAACCCTGGCTGCACAGAATAAGCAAGCATTATGAGTTAATGAGATTTTACTACTACCGTTGGGAAGTGGAACTCAAGACCTGAATTAATTGCAGCATACTGGCTTCACTGGAGTGGGCTGTTGACCAACAGCGAGCACTATTGATTATGTTTCTAAGAGAAATGCTATGATGGAATTTTGAAATCAATACATCTATTTCCATTAGGACTTAAATCATTTGTCATTTTTATGGAGGTGATGGTCACCCAGCTGGGCATATAATTCAATAAATTATGGATAAGAATAATGAATGGACTTCATTTACATCAATTAGGATTTTTCAGAAGCCCTGGTTGGCTATCATTTCTGGAGAGTCTGGAGATTTAGAACTCAGACATATTTGAATAAATATTACATGCCAAGAATTGTGCTTGGGCAAGCCATATACACCTTAGAAAGGAGAGAAAAGAGGATTGTTTCTCTCTGGAACTAAGATGCCGTTTAAAGGCCACGAAGGTGTAGTTATATGCAATGCCATCACTGACAAGATCTGCAAAATGGAGAAGGTACAGACATGGAGAACAGTGGCTCTCTCGAGTTTTTCTCCCGTGAAGAAATAAGAAGTTAAACAACCACACAAAATACATAAAGTGGACCAATTTTATTTTTTCTTAAAATAGCTGAATTAGATATTTTTCTTTAATATGAATTAATTTTTTACAGGAGCAGGGAATGATAAACCAAAGTAATAATATATGGAAGAAATAATGTAGACTTTTTTTTCTTATAAGATGTCTCAGGGCAAAAAGAAGACTTTTTAGTAGGACATTAATAAAAACAAAGGAAAACCTTTGAGTAGATAAAATGGTAAGTGATATGTTAGGTAATTTAATGTAGAGTGTAGAGGTGAAGTACTGGCTTATTTTTGTAAACAATGAAAGAATTGAGACAATTTGATTACTGTTCCCTCAGGTAATACCTCAAATCATAAAATGAATTTATATATATTTATAATAAAATCAATTTAATTATTAGAATGAAGTTCTGGTAGCAGACTTCTCTGGGTTGCCTAGCAACAATGTGGCTAATGGGTACTGGCTCTATCTAAAGAGTCCATACATTAGTTTATTTATTTACTTAAGATCTGTTATTGTCAGCAGTGCTAATAAGTCCTAGGGAGCACAATTTAAAAAAATCAGTGATTTTTCAGTCTATACTAAGAGTGAATCTGTTAACAACTAGTAGAAGGCATTCGAGAGGGAAAAATATTGCATTTTTATAAAAATATTTATAAATATTAAAAAATTATTTTAAATAAAATATAGCAGCATTTTCCCTAATCTCCACCTCTGCAAAAAATTTTATTTTTTAAATTATATAATATTGATTTTGCTATTAAAGTTGTCCTGATTTTTCCCCCTTTGCCCCCCTCCACCCAGCACCCCACACTCCCTCTGGCAATCCCCACACCATTGTTCATGTCCATGGGTCATGCATATAAGTTTGTTGGTACTCCATTTCCTATACTGTACTTTACATCCCCACAGCTATTCTGTAACTACTTATTTGTATTTCTTAATTCCTTCACCTCTTCATCCATTCCCCCACATCCCCCCTCCATCTGGTAACATTCAAAATGCTCTGTGTCCATGATTCTGTCTCTGTTTTTGTTTGCTTAGTTTTTTTTTTTAATATTTTATTTCTTTATTTTTAGAGAGAGGGGAAGGGAGGGAGAAAGAGAGGAAGAGAAACATCAATGTGTGGTTGCCTCTCACTTGGCCCCCACTGGGGACCTGGCCCACAACCCAGGCATGTGCCCTGACTGGGAATCAAACTGCGACCCTGGGGTTCACAGCCCGAACTCAATCCACTGAGCCACATTGGCCAGGGCTTAGTTTGTTTTTTTAGATTCAATTGTTGAAAGATATGTATTTATTGCCATTTTTTTGTTCATAGTTTCAATTTTAGAGCTGACAGTCCTATGGGAACTCCCAAGTAAGCAACCAACTACCCTTCTCCTGCTGCTTTTAAGATTCTCTCCTTATCCCCAACTTTTGGCATTTTAATCATGATGTGTCTTGGAGTGGGCCTCCTTTCATCCATCCTGCTTGGGACTCTGTGCTCCCTGGACTTGCATATCCACTCCTCCTCACCAGATTAGGCAAGCTTTCCTTCATCATTTTCTCAGACTTCAATTTCTTGCTCTCTCCTCTTTCTGGCAAGCCCATGATGCAAATGTTGTAATGCTTGAAATTGTCCCAGAGGCTGCCCACACTATCTGTGGCAGACCCTTCTGTGTGGCATGGGCCCAGCTCCCACTCGGAGATGCACAGGACCCATACCCACAGATAGGTTCTCTCATGGGTAATCAGATTTACAATAGACCTAGGCTGTTTTGAAACTTGCTCTTTGCTAAAACTTCCTCTCCCTGCAAGTGCTAAACCTTGGGCCCAGTGTAACTGGCTGTCTGTTCATTTGCTAATATCCTTCTGTGATGTGATTAGGGGCATTGGCTCCTTTTGTTGTAACCAGAGTGGTGGGGAGAGCCATCTTGTAATGTAAGAGATATAGAATAAAGGCCTGTCATGGCAGAGGCCATGGCTTTGGCTCCTCTTGAGAGAAAAGCCATGTTGTCGTCCTGATTCCTCCACCAAACTTGGTAGTCTGTGTGTATGTTTTAATTCATCCATAATGATGCGGACACTGCTGGCCGGTGTCCGCATCAACTATTCTCATTTTTTTGGACGCTTTCCTTCTTTTGTCACTCTGATTGGTTGTTTCTTGCTTCCTTATGTGCCAAATCACTGATCTGTTTCTCAGCTTTATCCACTCTACTTTTATCTCACTGTCAGTTGTTCTTCATTTCACTTAGTATGTCTTTTGTTTCTGACTGGATCTTTTTTATGCTTTTGAGGTCATCCCTAAGTTCCTTGAGTATCCCCACAACCAGTGTTTTGAACTCTGCACCTGATAGATTGCTTATCTTCATTCTGTTCAGTTTTCTTGAGTTTTGATCGGCTCTTTCATTTGGACCATGTTTGTCTCCTTACCTTGGCAGCCTCCCTGTGTCTGTTTCTATGCATTAGGTAGAGCTGCCATGACCTCCTGTCTTGGTAGCATGGTCTAATGTAATAGGTGTCCTATAGGGTCCAGTGGCACAGCCTCCCCTATCACCCAAGCTGGGCACTCAAGGTGTTCCCCTTGTGTGGGCTGAGTATACCCTCCTCTTGCAGTTGAACCTTGATTGCTGCTGGTAGGTCAACGGGTGTGATTCACTCAGGCCAGTCAGCTGCAAGGGCTGGCTGTGACCACTGACCATCAGCATTCACCTCTGTGGAGGATCAGCTGTGCAGGGGCAAGGTGGTGGTGCTCCAACATGGTCTATAGCTGTTCACTGGGTGTGTAGGCTCTGGGGTTTCCTGGGTGGTGCAAGCTAAGATCAGCCTCCACCCATGTTCAACAGCAGGGGCGGGGGGGTGGAGGGGGCACCTGCATGAGCTATAAAGCAATCTGAGATGGCCTCTACCTGTGCTGGGCTTGGGGATTCCCAGGCAAAGCCAAGCCACAAATCCAGGCCAGTTGCTGCCAGTGCTGGGCTGGGGGCCACTTAGCAGGAGGTATGGGGACTGGGGGCTTACTGAGACTGGCTGTGGCTTGTTTGGTAGGATTTAGGAAGTTGTGAAGCACAAGCCAAAACCAGCCATTCATATAGAAAAGTCATGGTTAACAGTTTGAGTGGGCCCATAAGTCGGGTGGAATGGAGCCTCAGGGGATCTCCAGGGAGGGGCAAACAGTATTAGCTAGGTTGATAGAGTCTTAGATATGGCATCCTCCTGATGGCTCTGTGGCTCTGTGAGGGAGGGCTCAGCAAAGGGACAATGGCTTCTGGCCCACATTCTGTCTGGGAGAAAGCTGTCTCCCAACTCTCACCTTGATACAGATACTTCAGTTCTTCCCTGTATGTCACTGGTGCCTTTCAAGCTGCTACCCCACTGCTGGAGCTCAGAGGGAGTGAGTCTGAGTATGTAAGTGTGGGGGTTCTTGAAGAGAAACTGCTTGGGACTCCAGAAGTTTCTTCCACTGACTCAGTCCCCACCAGTTTTTGCAGCCAGAGTTATGGGACTTATCTTCCTGACACTTGAACCCTGGCCTGGGTGACCTGGGGTGGGGCTGGGACTTCTTGCTCCTGAGATATCCCTCTTGAATTTTTATCCACCACATGTGAGTGAGGGACCAGCCCAGTCCACATCTCTGCCCCTCCTACCAGTCTGGATGGATGCGGTTTCTTTAATTCTGTAGTTGTCAGACTTCCATTCAACTGGATTCCTGACAGTTCTGAGTGATGGTTGTTCTATACTTCAGTTGTAATTTTTTTAAAAGATTTTATTTATTTATCTTTAGAGGGGAAGGGAAGGAGAGAGGGAGAGAAATATCAATGTATGGTTGCCTCTCATGCGTCCCCTGCTGGGAACTGTCCTGCAACCCAGGCATGTGCCCTGACTGGGAACTGAACCATGATCCTTTGGTTCGCAGGCCCACATTCAATCCACTGAGCCACAGCAGCCAGGGCCTTCAGTTGTAATTTTGATCAAAAACCATTTTTTTAAATTAAAAACAATTACAATATAGTTGAATCCTTGTGACTCAATGTTTACAGATACTGTTCCAAATACATAGGTACTCCCACAGTTTCCCACATACTCATACAGTTAAATAAGATCATATGACTAATTGTGGTCAATGATTTGTGAGAAGAACTAGAATTGATGTGGGTCACTTCTAGGTAAAAGCATTTAGTAGCAGGTGTGCAACTCTCCAGTTCTCTCTTTTCAATTGTGGGGACCTGGAAGCCATGTGTTCTATATGGCATAGTTGTAAGGGGCAATTAGACTGTGTCCCCAAATCATCATTTTGAAGGGAGCTTGCTGAACAGCCTCTAGACTCATGGCAGACTTGCTATGTGTTAATCCACTGGGAGGTCATTGCTGTTGGTTTTGCAGACAGCTAATCCTATGTTGATTAAGAAACAGCCAATATCTGATATTCCATTGGTACTGCCTTCAGATATCCTGGGATGAAACTCCTGAAGCCCACTGACTTTGTTCTAAAAAAAGCTAGTGTCAACTTTCCATTTTTCAATTTCTTAGTTTATAAATTAAATACAGGATTTTAACCTTAATCTCATCTATCTATCTCCTCCTCTCATGACAAAGTTTTTACTTATGGCCCAATATTTTAGCTGGATAAAGAAAGTATGCTAGACTGCAGTAAGTTAGGTGATTATTATCAAGATTTACCTTGGTGTTCCTGGATTTTTAAAAAAATAAGACCTTTGTAATTTGAAATAAATCCATAGAAGCTAACAGTAACATCAACACAGGCAATCACCCCTAAGAGAGACTGGAGCTGGTAAGTACTCTTATGGCAATGGTATACTAATGTCAGCTAATATTCTTAATGGCACTCACTGCACAGCAATCAGTGGTCTAATGAATCTTTTCTGTACATGTACTCATTTAATTATTCAATTTATAGTTAATTATTTTATCCCTAATTTCCACCTATTTTACTTCTACCTGCTGTGAAACCTTTCTCAACTCCTCCAGAAAAAATTGTCACTCCTTCTGGGCTCCCTTATCACTTGGTACATACCTTTATTAAAGTACTTAGAACATTATATTGCAACAATTTGTTGATATATCCAGATTATCATATACTTTATAAGGGCTGTTTCTTGTTCAATTTTATATTCCCAAAGCTTATACATTGTCTATACCATCAATAAATGTATGATGAATGACTGAATAAATAAATGACCAAATGAGTGAATAAATAATTAAGTTGTATGATGCCTTTTGTTCTTATGATCAAGAGACAACTGCTGAATAAAAAATGAAAAAAATTCATAGTTAAAACATAAAAAGATTTTTACAGTTTTGGGATAACACTAAAACAATATTAAAAGAATTCCACCATGACCAAGTAGGATTCATCCCAGGGATGCAAGGATGGTACAATATTCGCAAATCAATAAATGTAATACATCACATAAACAAAAGCAAAGACAAAAATCACATGATCATATCAAAAGATTCGGAAAAACCATTTGATAAGGTACAGCACCCATTTATGATAAAAACTGTCAGCAAAGTGGGAATAGAGGAACATTCCTCAACATAATAAAGGCCATATATGAGAGAACTACAGCCAGTATCATACTCAATGAGCAAAAACTGAAATCTTTTCCACTAAGATCAGGAACAAGACAAGGTTGTTCACTTTCACCACTTCTATTCAACATAGTATTGGAAGTTTTAGCTGCAGTGATCAGACAAGGAAATAAAAAGCATCCAAATCATAAAAGAGGAAACAGAACTCTCATGTTTGCAGATGACATGATAGTGTACAAAGAAAATCCTATAGACTCGGCCAAAAAAACTGCTTGACCTAATAAATGAATTTGGCCAAACAGCAGGATACTGCTGTTAAAGTCAATATCCAGAAATCAAAGGCATTTTTGTATACCAACAATGAAACAGCAGAAGAAGAAATCAAGAAAAAAATCTCATTTGATATAGCAACAAGAAAAATAAAATACCTAGAAATAAACCTAACCAAGGAGGTAAAAGACCTGTACTCAGAAAACTACACAACACTGAAGAAAGAAATCAAGGAAGACACAAACAAATGGAAACATATACCATGTTCATGGATTGGAAGAATTAACATCATCAAAATGTCCATACTACCCAAAGCAATTTACAGATTCAATGCAATACCTATTAAAGTACCAATGGCATATTTCACAGACATAGAACAAACACTTCAAAAATTTATATGGAACCATAAATGACCCTGAATAGCTGCAGCAATTTTGAGAAAGAAGAACAAAGTAGGAGGGATCACAATACCTGATACCAAACTGTACTGCAAGGCCACTATAATCAAAACAGCTTGGTATTGGTATAAAAACAGGCACATGGACCAGTGGAACAGAACAGAGAGCCCAGAAATAAACCCAAGTCTCTACAGTCAATTAATATTTGACAAAGGAGGCAGCAACATAAAATGGAGTAAAAATAGCCTCTTCAACAAGTGGTATTGGGAGAACTGGACAGCTATGTGCAAAAAAATGAAACTTGAGTACCAACTTACACCATACACAAAAACAAATTCAAGGTGGATAAAAGATTTAAATATAAGTTGTGACACCATTAAAGTCCTAGAGGAGAACATAGGCAGGAAAATCTCAGACATTCCACGCTGCAACATTTTCACTGATATGTCCCCTAAAGCAAGGGACATAAAGGAAAGAATAAACAAATGGGATCTCATCAAAATAAAAAGCTTCTTCATGGCTAAAGAAAACAGTATTAAAATGAAAAGAGAACCAACTGTATTGGAAAACATATTTGCCAATGATATCTTGGAGAAGGGTTTGATCTCCAAAATATATAAAGAACTCACATGACTCCACTCTAAGAAGACAAGCAACCCAATTAAAAAATGGGCAAAGGACTTGAACAGACATTTCTCCAAGGAGGACATACAGAGGGTCCAGAGACACATGAAAAGATGCTCAATATTGCTAGCTATCAGAGAGATGCAAATTAAAACCACAATGAGATACCACTTCACACCAGTCAGAATGGCCATCATAAACAAAGCAACAAACAAGTCTTGGAGAGAGTGTGGAGAAAAGGGAATCCTAATGCGCTGTTGGTGGGAGTGCAGACTGGTACAACCACCATGGAAAACATTATGGAATTTCCTCAGAAAACTAAAAATGGATCTGTGTTTTGACCCAGCAATTCCACTGCTGGGGTTATATCCTAAGAACCCTGAAACATCAGTTCAAAAGAACCTATGCACCCCAATGTTCATAGCAGCACAATTTACAATAGCTAAGTGCTGGAAGCAACCTAGGTGCCCATCAGTAAATGAATGGATCAAAAAACTATGGTACCTTTAGACAATGAAATTCTATGCTGCAGAAAGAAAGAAGGAGCTCCTACCCTTTGCGACAGCATGGATGGAACTGGAAAGCATTATGCTAAGTGAAATAAGCCAGGCGATGAAAGACAGATACCATACGATCTCACCTTTAACAGGAACCTAATCAACAAAACAAACAAACAAGCAGAATATAACCAAAGACACTGAAACAGAGAACAGGCTGACAGTGACTAGAGGGGAGAGGGGAGGGAATTTCAGGGGAATAGGAGAAGGCTTTGCAGGAACAAGTATAAAGGACACATGGACAGAAACAAGGGGGAGGGTGGAAATGGGAGGGAGATGGGGAGGGCTGGGGGGTTGGGCTGGGATGGGAGTAAAAGGCAGAAAATTGTATTGAACAAGAATTAAAATTTAAAAAATAAAAATTAATAAAATAAAAGAATTCTAGGCTTCATCTTCAAAACGACTTTTAATTGGATGTCTTCTTTGGCCTGGATATTCAGAGGTGACCCAAGGAGGGTAAGTGACAAAAGAGCATTTAGAAGAATTTATTTTCAAGGAGGATTCTCTTTTGTGCCCAGAAAGTGCAGTTTCATACCCTTGGGCATCTGGGAAGAAAATGGCCTAGGGCTCTTAGCAAGGCTCTAGAGACCTAATTTTTTCATGATAAGCATTATTATTATTTACTATTTAATCAGAAATAAACAAGTAATGCAACTAAAGGTTTTCTTTGAGAGCTCAAGCCTCCCATGAGTCCACTAGAACTTTAACATAATTTTTACTGCAACAGGTTGACTTCAGGGTCATTGATGGGGACAGACTTTCAGGCAAAAGGAGTATCTCATGACACAGTTGAACATTTCTCATTGTGCTGTGAGCTTTAGTACCATGAAAGGTCTGTGACCCTAAGGTCTAAAAGGCAAATAAAAACCAAAATTTTTATTGCTACATTTAGTAATAGTAGTAACAGACATTGAACCCCTGCCATGAGCCAGGTAAGCTGCTAACAGTACCCATTTTAGCTTTTTAACTCCTTCCAGAATCTTTTTGAGAGCTGCTCTATTATCTCCAGTTTTCAGATGAGAAAACTAAGGCACAGACAGGTTAAGTCCATTACGCACGTACATACACAGTTACTAAGAGATCCTAAAGCCCAGAAGTTAAACTGCACACCGCACAGCTCCCTGACGAATGAGAATATGGTCTCCTTAGTTTTTTCATTATTTCTGAGGTTAGGGGACAAGCTAGACTACTGCAGGGCTCATTGCTTTCATCACTTTCTACAAAAATGTCTTTTTCTCCTTAGTTTACTATGATTGGTCGGGAGGCTGGGAAAGCAAAACTTTTTCTGAGAATCCTTCACAAACCACAAGTACAATTTGTGTTATGGCCTAAGGTTGGGAAGTGGGACCTTACCCAGTATTTCCTGTTCAAGAGAGAAATGTAAGCTGCATGTGCCTCTGATCTCATATATCAGTTTTTCATGATTCTCTGTGTGATTACATTTTAAATAGCTCATATGTTTTGAAGCAAACAATTTAAAAAAGGAAGGAAGGAAGAGAAGAAGGAAGGAAGGAAGGCCAATCAGTGAGTCTGGATTTCTATTTAGGTTTAGTGAATATCTGGAACTCTTTTCCAAAAGTGCTTTCTTTACATGTGGTTGGGTCATATTTTTTCCAACAGCTCTTAGGTGCTTATAAAGAACTATATAATTATGGAGATTTCATCTTTGTGGTAAATGTAAGAAGGGAGCTCTACAAGTATCTGAGTACAGATTTGTATAAATAAGAACAGATTATGTTTTATAACTGAATTTTGATAATATTTATATAACAAAGTACTTTTATTATAACATTAGATTTATAGAAACAGTTTGTAAGTACATAGGGTTGGTATTCTTATTCTTACTTTATAGATGAGGAAACAGACTCTAGTTAGGTTACATGACTTGACCAAGGCAGCTGGGGACTCACATTTATGCTCTGAATTAAATTTCACAGTAGCAGCATTTTAGCATTTAACCTTCTTGCCCCAGTGTGACCCAGCTCTGTGGCTGGCCTCGTTAGGAAGTGGAGGAGAATGGGAAGAATAGGAGAAGAGGGCTAAGTAACATTTTTATAAACAACTGAAAGTTAACTCATGGGACCTGGAAACGTCAAGTGTCTGAAACAGAACTGACATTACAATTTATGGTGTGGTTGTTGACTAGTTCTACTCATCTAGCTCAATGACTGAGGGTTTTAGATTCTCTCTCTGTCTTTTCCTTTCTGGAATTTGTTTAGCTATGGTGACATGATTCATTCAATAAATATTTACAGCACTCTAATCCACTTGCCTGACAAATTTTCTGCCCCTAATGCCAACCTGGACCCATCTGGATTCTCACAGTAAATCCGAAAGGAGGAATTAAAGCTTTGGTTATATTATTGTTAGTTCAGTGCTGCCTGGCTCATTTGCTGACTTAATTAGCATTATAATTGGGAGCAAAAATTCACATTATTGTCTATATGCTATGGGTAAGGCATTACACAAGCTATTTGGGGTGAGCAGAAAATGAAAATGCAATTACACATTTTTTCCCTTGCCATTTTTTAAAAATTTTAATTGTTGTTCAAGTACAGTTTTCTGCCTTTTACTCCCATCCCAGTCCAATTACACATTTTTAAAGGAGCTTTTAATCTACTAAAATAGTTTCTAGACCTAAAAATCATGTGCCAACTCATATTTTTTTTCTCTTAAGCAATATGGATTATTGAGTATTCAAGACTTAGTATAACTGGGAAAAAAGATGTATTCGTTTATTTAATAAATAATGGGTGGCTACTATGTGATTAGGCAACATCCCAGGCCCTGTGGGTTCAATGTAGCCTGAGACCATCTTATGCCCTGACTTTACTCAAATGGGGAAATAATTTAAAAA
Source organism: Anoura caudifer (assembly GCA_004027475.1). Lineage (NCBI taxonomy): Eukaryota > Metazoa > Chordata > Mammalia > Chiroptera > Phyllostomidae > Anoura > Anoura caudifer. Next base: position 203,072 of record PVKU01002382.1, read on the forward strand.
GTAAATACAAACATTAATAAAATAGTACAACTTGTGTTAAGTGCAATGAGGCAAAAAAAACAAAACAAAACAAAAAAACCACGGGGCTAAGAAATGGAAAAACAGATGTGACTAGGAGACTGCTGGATGTTCAGGAAAGCTGTTAGTGAGGGAAAATCAGGGGTTCTGTTTTGGCCATGTGAAGTTTGCCTGTGAAGTTTTCAGATGAAGCTGTCCAGGAGGCTGTGGTAGGTAGGAGTCTGCAGCTCAGAAGAGCAGCTTGGACTCAAGATACAATTTCAGCATCCTCAGCATATGGTCATTGGGAAGGATAAAGTTGTCTGGAGAATGAGTGTGGGGAGAGGTAAGGTTCAGGGCGGTCCTAAGGTGTTGCACTGAAAAACGTGTGGGTGGATGTTGAACACTCAGCAAAGTGAACTTTGCTGAGAAGGGGCAATGGGAAACTGAGGAGACCAGGACAACACCATGATGTGGAAACTAAGACAGATTGTTTCATTGATTCAGGGGTGGGCTTTGTCAAAAAATGCTGGAGGGCGTCATAAAGATACAGAGATGTGTGCTCTGATATCTCTATCCTTTGAAGATGGATTTGAATCTTGAGATACTGGGAAGCACAAATAAGTTGGTAGATAGTTGGGAAAATAATATCTTGTGGGGCTGTGCTTCTCTGGAACCATTTTCAAAGCACGTTAACATTTATTTATTGCTTTCTTCACAAATACCCTGTAAAGTGGCAGGTTGGGTGCTGTTTCTACCATTTCACTGATGAATAAGTAGAGGTTTGGTGTGGCAGAAATTGGCAGAGGTATTTATAGCTTTAAAATTCACGCTCTCCTTGGCTGGATTGTATTTTTCAGTCCTTAGCTTCTGTCCTTGCAATCAGGCATGGGCCTATGACTAGTTCTTGACACTGGAGTAAGGGTGGAAACAAGATGTATGACTTGTAGGCCAGACTATTACAAAGTGGGTGGGACTCCTCTATATTCTTTCTCTTTCCACTAGCAAGAAGCAGAGAACTTTAATGCCATCATGAATGGAGGGGGTTTGAAACAGGAAGAGCCTGGATCTCTGAGTCACCAAGAAAGCTGCCTGATGGCCAGGAATATCTGCATTGAGCTGTCCTACGAGCATGAAATAATCTTTTATCACCAATGAAATGTTGGTGTTTGCCACACAGCTAGTGTTAACTAAACTAATATATATCTGGGAATATTAAATGTCTTGCACAGTATTCCATAGTAAGTTAATAGTAGGGTGATGACCAAAACTTTTAACTCCTTTTTAAGGGTTCTGGTAGTCCATATTGTAGATAAGGTACCATAGGATCTAGGAACAGAGGATGCATTTTACAGAAAACTTTAAAGGTAGGTAAATAAATAGGATGCCAAATGCTCATTTAAAAACCATTGTGTTAGATTTTGAAATAGGTAAAATTAATACACTTACCCAGGGTTTCTTAAATTTTTGATTTATTGAGAAATAGTCTCTATTAGCTGCATAATATCATATTTTTGTGGTACAAAATTGAAATGCGCTTCTAACAGTGAGACATCAACAATGTGCATAACATTTTATCCCAGATGGCTTTCTCTTTTGCCAATTTTATGTGGAAGTCAACAGCTTGTCTGAAAGAATGCCTAAATGCTCTTCCCAGGTCAGAGTTCTCCTCCCATAACAAAACACTCATGTGTTTTTCTCTAACAGGAGAGCTATATTACATGGCTAGAATCATTCTGGATGAAAGTATAATGTCTTTTCTAAAAAAAAAAAAACTCTAACAAAAGTATTAGATTTTATTATTCAGAGACTGATGATCTTATTCATGGATAATGATCAAGAATTTATTATTACCAGGCTTTTGGTTAGTACTATTTTGGTTAGTACAATTCTAATATTTCCTCTTTAAATAATTACCAGTCACTGGAGGAAGTAATGCCAAAACTTCCACAAGTAGCTTGTCATTTTTAAAAATACTTTCCCTGTTGGCTACTCTCTGTCCCTATCAACAGTTTGCAGCTCTCTATTGTACCCAGCAGAAAACTTGCTATTTTGAACCGGATCTCAGGAAGTGAAGTTGGAGATTTTCCTTTTAACTTGAAAAATCTCTCAGCATGTTTTCTGTGGTAAATTTGGTGACACGGGGAGCTCCCCGCAGCACAGAGAAAGAGGGTGGGTGCACAGAGGGCAGCAGAAAAGCAAAGGCAGTGCCCTGAGGCAACTTTAAGAAACGCTCTTGTCCAGTCCTACAGATCCACGCTGTGGTCCCTCCTCAACTCCACACTCTTCTGTTATAGGTTCTTCTTAAGTGCTGTGTGAGGCGAAGTCTTTCCTTTGCATCTAGAAGGGTCATGGTGATGAGCAGTATGTATTTACCAGCCCCATCCCTGCAGGGGCTGGTGAGACTGAGGCAGAGCCTATTGGGTCCTCATGTCCAAAAACTTGGAAAGTCAGAATGAAGCTAAGATCAAGGATGGGCAATGAAGTTAACTGTGTGAAATCAAGTGCTTAGAAGGAGGATGCAGTATAAACAGGGCAGGACTGGGACCTAAGTAAGCCATTGCTTAATTACCAAAGCTAACCGTTGCCTATTTTTTGAATGATATTTTCTTAAAACATATGTTTAGCCCTTCTAATTTTCTTTCAATTTTTACAGTCTTAGTTTAGTGAGTATGTGTGTCCCTATAGGGAGTGGGGGGGAGTGACATTTGCCACCTCAAAATATGCACTGTTTGAATAGGGATTACTTTAAACTGGCTATTTTTGAGAAACAGACTCAGAAAAATGTCTGACCTCCCCTCTAACTGCTTAAAAGAATTTAGATAGAGGACCTGCTCCAGGAAGGGAGGTATTATCGTAGATAAGTACCATTTAATATGACTTAGTGTGTGGCAGACAGGGAGGAAGATGGCAAGGCCCTTCTGGTCATAGTATTCTGTGTGTCACTGTTAAAGACAGTCCAGCAGACATTTATCTCCCAAACGTCTGCTTTTCCAACTTCATGTGAATTGCCTTTCTGCCCTTTAAAGTCCCAAACTACTACACCTCCCCCCTCCCCCCCAGCTCCTGCCCCACCTTTCTCCTTACCTCGAGATGGCATGTAAACCTTAACTGCACGATTTTCTTCAGGTCACATATTCTTACGGAATCCCCCATGTACATATGTAATGAATTAGGTTATTTTTCCTGTTAATGACGTGCCAATTTGATTATTAGATCATCCAGAGGAATTTAGACAGACAGAACATTATTTTTTCCTCCCCCACCAGGAGACTCTTTCAGGGTTCCAGAGTGAGATGCCAGAAAGCACACTCTGCCACAAACAGGGCCAGGATTTGCTCTAACGTTCCCGGTTCCTTCTCTTGGCAGCGAGATCAGCTTGGGCAGCTGCAAAGCATTGCCATGGGAATTTGGGAATGTGGATCCAGCTGGTAGCTGAACCAAAATTCTGACCAAGGGAATGCTTTCTGCAGTTGGAGAAGCCCTAGGACACAGGTGGGAGAAGCTCTCCGCAACAGAAAAGTCTACAAAGCACTAGATCAGGTAGTGCACAGGATACTGAAATTAAGATTTGAGATTGCTTTGCTGGGGGTGGGGTGGTATCTAGGAAAGGAAACATGTATAAAAGACCATCGTATTAGTTTAGCTCTCTTAGCCCTATATGACTACCAGGTGTTAACGTAAGAAATGTCCAAACCTGTAGAGAATTTTTATGAGTTTATTTGAGCCACTGACAGCAATAGCCAGAAGCAAAATCTCAACTGGTTGAGGAAATACTCTGGAGAATGGCAGTTTTGCAGCTTATTTTATACATTAGTAACAAAGGAGGAGGCTTAAGGAGGGTTTCATAAAATCAGTTGGGGGTAGAATAAACGGGTGGGAGAGAGCAAAGCAAGGAAATCTCCGGGACTGGATTATAAGTAAAATGGGGAGAAACATACTTCTTTTACCTTGGTGGGTACAGGATGGTCACTAAACATTTACAGAAAGGTCTGGAAAACATAACCATATTTCAAAGATATGTTATCTTAGATGCAAAAAAGAAAAAACACAATACACAGGCTCACTTAAGGTAAAGACTGACCTCTTTCAAGGAAGCTACAAGCCTAGGATGTGACTACCTGCTATGACCCGCTTTTAGTTAGGAATTTTTATGTTTAGACCATCCTATGTAGTCACTTTCAGTCTCTGAGTTTGTATGCCCCACCCTGCTGGCACCCCCTGAGCTCATCCGGTTTAGTATGTGGCCCCTTTGTCTTCTACATGGAGAGAAAAATTTTGTTTTATAAATAAACCCCCCCCCATAAATTCTTTATCAATTTCTCCCAGTTTCTCGCCTAAGAGACTCATTAACCAACAGACTTGACAGAGCAGCTCCGAGCACAAACACAGGCTGACTTCAGAGATGATGACACTTGAACACAGCAGGTTGGGCTCACGGGCAAAGAGGGACTTGTAGAAATTTCTGAAGAGAGCGTCCAAGAAAAGAAATATAACGGGAAACTGCTGGAGGCACAGTGTTCCTGTGGGGAACATGGGGGAGACTATCCAACCACCTCAATTTCCTAGGTTTTTTAAAACTATTTACAGTCAAGTTTAATTCAATTTTACTAGGATTATTGTGGAGAAAATAGGTTTTGTGAGTGAACATTGTTAATACAAACAATACAACTAACCTGGATTTACACATTAAATCTATGAGGACAATTTGGAAGAGACATGTTGACTTCCTAGCATTATTTTTTCACCTCAAAATCACCCTTGATATTTCTAGTGTCTCCTAAGCGAATGCTGTTTTCCTCAAGATTTACATTTTATTCTTTGCTAATTTTTTATATTTTCTCTAAGGGTAAAACTCAGTCACAGAAGTGAACAAATTTAAGCTGAATCTAAAAGAAAGCATTCAGGAGAAGAAGAATTCTAATAAAAAAGCAAGTAATGGTCTTATCAGTTTCTTCCTTCTTCAGATTATCGATGTCATTGCTTGAATTAGGAGCTGTTACCCCACCCTATTAATTATAGGCCATAAGAATGGAAAATTTTGTTGACTTATTAAAGTCCTAGGCCCAAAGTGTATTAAACCTACATCACCAATAATAATAAATCTAGCAAACATTCAGATTTTTTTCTCTCATTCTCTTCAGACATTTTGTTTTGAAAACTGGAGTTTAATCCAATGTCAAGTTTACCTACAACTGATCACTTGCCCCTTTGAATACAATTAAATCTGAGGAATCCTATCCCATGGTTGTGGTTTGAAGCCTGTTTTCTTTTGTTCAGAAAATACTGTCTGGGAACAATAAAGGGAAAACTTGTAAAATGTAAACAGAAGAATTTGGCTGTTGATGAAACTTTGGGTCCACAGTTCATTGGATTCATGTAGAAACTTCAGCTTTCCTCTAATTCTATCAGATCCAGAGTTTAGTTTGGGTTTTGCACAGCAATAGCAGAGAATGTATAGGCAGAGAATTTGTATCTTTTAACACCATCGGCTTCTATTTTCTCTCCTTGTTTTCATGAATTTTAAGTGTAGATATTAAAAGCTTTTTAAAATATATTTTATTGATTATGCTATTACAGTTGTCCCATTTCTCCCCCATCATTCCCCTCCACCCTGCACACCCCCTCCCACCCACATTCCCCACTTTAGCTCTTGTCCATGTGTCATAAGTTCTTTAGCTTCTACATTTCCCACACTATTCTTGCCCTCCCCTTGTCTATTTTCTACCCACCATCAATGCTACTTATTCTCTGTACCTTTTCCCCCTCTCTCCCCCTCCTACTCCCCTGTTGCTAACTTCCATGTGATCTCCATTTCTGTGTTTCTGTTCCTGTTCTATTGTTTGCTTAGTTTGCTTTTGTTTTAGGTGTGGTTGTTAATATCTGTGAGTTTGCTGTCTTCTCACTGCCATATTTTTTATCTTCTTTTTCTTAGATAAGTCCCTTTAACATTTTATATAATAAAGGCTTGGTGATGATGAACTCCTTTAAATTGACCTTATCTGAGAAGTGCTTTATCTTCCCTTCCATTCTAAATGACAGCTTTGCTGGATAGAGCAATTTTGGATGTAGGTCCTTGACTTTCATGACTTGGAATACTTCTTTCCAGCCCCTTCTTGCCTGTAAAGTCTCTTTTGAGAAATCAGCTGATAGTCTGATGGGAACTCCTTTGTAGGTGACTGTCCCCTTACCCCTTGCTGCTTCTAGAATTCTCTCCTTCATTTTAATCTTGGCTAATGTAATTCTGATGTGCCTTGGTGTGTTCCTCCTTGGGTCCACCTTCTTTGGGACTCTCTGAGCTTCCTGGACTTCCTGAACATCTATTTCCTTTGCCAGATTGGGGAAGTTCTCCTTTATTATTTGTTCAAATAAGTTTTCCACTTGTTGCTCTTCCTCTTCCCCTTCTGGTACCCCTATAATTCAGATGTTGGGACATTTAAAGATGTCCTGGAGGTTCCTAAGCCTCTCCTCATTTTTTTTGAATTCTTGTACCTTCATTCTTTTCTGTTTGGTTGTTTCTTTCTTCCTTCTGGTCCACTCCATTGATTTGAGTCCCAGTTTTCCTCCCATCTCTATTGGTTCCCTGTGTGTTTTTTTTTTTCATTTCACTTATTGTAGCCTTCATTTGTTCATCTAATTTGTGACCAAAATCAACCAATTCTGTGAGCATCCTGATCACAGGGCTTTGAACTGTGCATCTGATATGTTGGCTATCTCTTGGTTGCTTAGATGAATTGGGTCTGGGGCTTTGATTTGTTCTCCCGTTTGAGCTATTTTTTTGTTTTTTGTTTTGGTCTGGTTGCAGCTGTTATGTAGTTGAGGGGCAGAGCCTTAGGTGTTCACCAGGTTGGGGCAGCCCAGTTGCTGGGTAGTGACGCTATATGTGGGGGCGGGGTCTGAGAGGGAACAATGGTGCTTGCTCTGCTTTCTCTTGGATTCCAGTTCCTTCCACCACTTCCCCTTCACCTGGATTATCTGCACTCAAATGTCGGACCACCTGGTCAGCCAGCTGCCTTGCATGGCCTCACTGGGTCTGCACAGTTGCCACCCCGTGCCTGGGGTTTGCTAGCCACCATCTGTGCACCTGGGGCCTGCTAGCCTCCTGCATGCCTGGGATCTGCCAGCTGCCGCCTGCACACCCAGGTCCACCAACCTCCACTTTTTCCTGCTGTGACTCCGCTCCTCTTACCAGTCTGGATGAATGGTTGTTGGACTTCTGTACAGTTCAATTTTCTATCAGTTCTGCTTGTTTTCTTGTTTCTAAATCTTTGTTGTCCTTAATTTTGGTTGTGTGAGGAGGCACAGTATGTCCACCTATGCCTCCATCTTGGCCGGAAGTCCTAAAAACTTCTGATAGTAAATAATCTCCATAATAAAGTCCTTCACTTAAGGATATAGTGACTAAATTTCAATCATGCAGAACACTTTTTTAAACAAAATTCAATGTAATTTAGATGCATAGAATTCTTGCATTTATAAACTGAGTTATTATGATTCTACCACAGATGCAGAAAGAAATGGTAGAATTGTAAAGAAAGTCTTCTTTAGAGTACCTTTTGCTTCTTTACAGCTAGCAAAATTTGAGTTGGAAATAAGTATTACTATGAAAGGCACAGATATGTTCAATTGAAATCAGCTATGAATGTCTATATAATTGCTTAGAAAAACTTGGTTGCTAAATGTCATTAATTTTTGTTAGTTATCCTTCCCAATACACTTGAGAAGTGGCTGGCATCTTTGTTTCTTAACCATTAAATGTTAGACTATTTCATCAAGTTTATCAGAGCTTATAGTGAAAGTGAGATAGAAAAAAAAAGCTCCTAATAAGTGAATAAATAAGAAAATAAGCAAAAAAGTGAGTGAATAAATAAATGAATAAATGAGTAAATAAATAAATAAATAAGTAAGTAAGTAAGTAAGTAAACACAGTATCTGAGAATGACTTCTGATAATTCTCACAGTGACCCAACTCTCATACTGTGAATGGGTAAGGAGCTATATAGTTTGGCACAAAATAGCTGTCTGAACTTGAAGAAAAATAAATGTGTTTTTTCTTAAGTCTCAATAAGGCAACACTATGTCCATCTCCACCAGGCAGTTTATACACATCATATTATTTCTTTTTCTTGTTACTCAATATGGCATACTTTACCTAAATGAACATATGATTCATAATAAGGAGACTTGGGCTTGAATCACAATTTTGCCACATTATTAGCACGGCAGTTGGTACATCACCTCATTTGTCTGAGACTCAGTGTTCTTTTTTATAAAATGGAGATGACCATAATCCTCTCATAAACACACTTTTGCAGATCAAGCCTAACAATGGTTACTAGGTGTACTGTGACCTGCAAAGAACTACATAAATAGAAGAATTGTCAGGTGTTGTAACCATCACTTTTTTCACACAGACAAGATGCGAAGGTGCCACTGAGTGGCACTAAGTGTATTAGGTTATTGTCACTAATTTGGAGGTAACAGAAACCTGGTAATGAATGCCACTTTATTTATGCTTAACTCATTTCTCTTACTAACTTATTTCACTTACCTAAGCATATAATTAGAATTAGAAGTTAATTATGTTACAGAAATAATAATTCAAACATTAGTGTACAATTTTGAATTCAATTCTCCTTGAGGTTAAACATCAGCAAAGACAACCTTTGTGAGATTATAGGAAAAGAGCTAAGAAACAAATAGCCCAGTATTTAAATGCTTCTACAACAGAACTTTGCAATCCTGATGTGGAGGCTCAAAAAATGGCAATCAATGTTTGCGGAGGAGGTGATATCCATTACCAGACAGCTTATGTCAGTGGCTCCTATGTCTGCACTGAGATGCTAACCTGTGGAAACACCTGAGACATTTGTTCAGCCATGTAAGAGAATTTGGAAGCTGTTTTAACTGCCAGACAGGAAGGAGAGTAAAAAGTCCATTGGTTTCATCTAGTTAAGTCAATTATTGGTACCCCTGAGCGACATAAAGCCAAAATGATAAACACTAATTACAAAAATTTAAACCTACAATGAATTAATGAAGTGGGTAAGTCCTCAAACTCTCTGAGTCCATTACAAAGTGCACAATTAAGCTACTGTTATCCAACCAAGTGGACACCGCTGAGCACACTCCTCATCAAGCTACCCTGGGGCTTAGGCTGCAAACAGCAAGTTTCATATACCACTCCTCTAGTTTCAATAAACAAATGCTTCTCTAGCAGTGGGCCAGCAGGGGATGGGTGGCTTCTCTCAAACCCAAAGGGGATACTAGTTTTGCTTGCAGAGTAAACCGGGTTGGGGTGCGGCAAAGAAGGCTCTGCTCAGAGTCCTGGGGATCTGGCTCAGAAACACTGAGACCGTTGTCTTTAGAGGCAACAAAAGGGGTTGTTGAAAAACCAAGCTTTAATAGAAAGCCAAAAATCTGTGCTTGTCATTTTGTGTTTATTTGACATTCAAGTATGGCAGTCATTCTCAGCTCTTGCTGCTGTTTATGTTTAAAGGAAGGCCCATAGCTATGGAATGGGAGCCAGCTCCCAATACCTCACTCTTAAAAAAAAGAAACAAAACAAAAACAAAAACAACAGCAAAAACTCCTCTATCATTTCTATTCATAGGTCCCTTAAGTTCCTGTCTGAACCTTTGGGGCTGGTGAATGGCAAGTCAGCAGGCTCCTTAACACCAGAGCCTGCCAACCCTCCTGGACAGTCTTTCATAATGAGATACACATTTGCATTTACTTGGAAGAGGGGGACAACATTCTTTTGCTATTTAGTCAGATTTTCCTGTGCTATCATATTGTGTGTGCACGCACGTGTATGTGGTTTTAGTTGGGCAGTTATTGTCTAATTGCAAGAGAAGGGGAAGTGTAATCATTGTGCTGTTTCAGTTTCTCGGTTAACAGTTAATTGGGCCTCTGTTTTATAGGAAACAAAGCAAACCTAATGCTGCATGTTGCTGCAATTATGTAACTTTTACCCTGTTTAATTGAATGGGAACTGGAAGGGAGGGTGATGGAGTGTGTTGGTCACTTGGCAGTTGACAAGGGTTACTACTATGTTAATTGGTGTCTAGAGAGCAGATCCATTTTTCTATGGTGATCAATTTAAGAATATTGTCATTCACTGAAATGAACCAATGCCCTTGACTTCTTAAAAGACAGAAAGGGAATTGATTACAGCAAGTTGTTGGAACATAAAACTAAAATAAGCCACTAGAACTGATGTGTGTGATATCAATACCTTATATTTGAATGGTGAATTACATTTTTCATATGCTTTTCATTGATGTTACTGCAAATTACCTTATGGCTATAGTAATTTATATCTCATTATATCACTTTATTTCATAATCACAATAAATCTGTAAAGAACCTAAAATAGGCATTTGCACTCTCAAAGAGAAATTTGTAGGGAATGAGAAGTTAAGTGATTTGCCTAGGGTCGAATGACTAGCCTACCACTCAGATCTCTTGATTACTAGAGACGCAGTATTTTTTAGTGTATCATCTGACTTCATGAAATGTTGATGGATAGTCAAAACATAATGACTTAACAGCTGAAATAGAATACGATTGCATGTCACCCTATAAAAACATCTCTAAGGCATACCCTGGTTTTTCAGCTCACCCAGTTCTGACCTGGAAAAGGAACAAATGCTGGAGAGAGTCATTACTGCTTTCCGTGAGCCCGAGCAATGACACATGGTGCATTCCCCTCTCTCCTGCAGCAACACCCTTCTTTTTTTGTCCATTAAAACAGATTTTCGCTTTTCACTGAAGCCTTTCATTTAATTCTGTTTGAAATCAGTTTAGGACAAAGACTCTCATGCATCAACTTAACCTCAAAGGAGTTGCCTTTCCTTAAACCATTGTTCCATAGGTTATAACCAAACCCAAATGCCATCCCCTTGTATTCATATTAAAAATATTCACAACAACAAATCATCTCAATCAAAAGTATTGTTAGAGCTGCTGGCCAATCAAAATCTCTTAATCAAATTTCTCAAGACCCAATGAGAGGTGATGAACAGAAAGTAACTATAGAATCCTATAAAATTCCAATTAGACCCATAGATGTCTGAAGTATAACTATTCTGTGGATAACGTGGACCTGCCTTGGTCAATAAAGGAAGAGGCTGCTGGGTCCTTATACCTTGAAAAGTTAGTTTTTCAATAAATGTTTGTTGATGGTGAACAACATGACTGAAATGTTTCTCTTTGGAATTTTATTTTATTTTCCCAAACACCTTTACAAATGGTACCTTTTGTGGAATGTTGAATATAAAAATTTAAGAGACTCAGTAAAACTCTAGTTCTGAGCACTTCTTGCTTCTAAACTTTTGTTTGCTTTCCAGTGAGAATGTACAGTAGTCCATTTTAAACTCTGGCGTGTATGGATCTAGACAAGGCTCCCCTGGAGGTAGGAATGCCAGGGCAAGAATTAACCAGATTGTTATCTCTGTGCCTGGCAGTCTGACATCACTTGTAAACTCTGCCAAAATTCCTTTGGAAGCAGATGTTCTGAGAAGGGGAATGGTAATCATTTATCCTCTCACATGTGTTCAGTAAATGCTGATCCATGAGAAATACAAGGACTTAGGTTATGGTTACAAACAATTCACCAGGGATATACCTTTTCAGAGAGAATAAACATGATTATTCCATAATATTTTTTCCTCTCTCCCAGCATTTCTTATGTTTTAGTTCAAGCTTTCCCAAATACTTATAGTTAGGAAAGAGTTGTCGTGTATTTGCCCCACTTTCTGCAATAATTCCTGTGTTAATTTGTGGGTTCTTTTTAGGCCCTAGTAATATTTTCTAATTTCTGGTCCAGCATCCAAACATAATCTTCAAGCCCTCCTCCTTGTATTTTTAAATTATCTCCTTCAGCCAGGAAAAGCACAATTAAAACATAAAACTCCAAAAGAGCCAAGTCTGTCAATGACTTATAAACAAGGAAACTGGGGCCCATGGCAGCATTGTGATTACAATGGCCTTTGGTACCTGCAACAAATGGCTATGTATCAGGAGATTGTTGCCTCTGATATAAAAATATCAAGATTTTAATTTTTGCATTCAAGAAATGTATGCTATTTGGTACATATGGCTGAGTAAAACTGATGTAAGACTGACTTATACTTGTCTAAATCTCCAGCCAAAAATTTCTTTATTGGCAGTTACTATTGAACTGAGTGAGTAATCAACTACTGGTAAGTATGAAAGTTTATTCAGAGGTGAACTCTTTAGGCGATGGCTCTACCAAGGAAGTCTGGGGACCTGTTATGTAATTTGTGCTGTGTTCTGTCATTTTGCTGGGTCATCAGAATTTACTTATGTACTTCAAAGGTTGAGTTATTTAGACAATTAAAGAAGAAAATGTGTTAGAAAAAATTTCTTCTGGAAGATGCAGGACAGGGGCATTCTATAATGTCATATATAAATCCCACCATAACATCACTATTCCAGAAATATGAAGGTGGTACTCTGTTTTGCTTAATTGAGAACACAGGCCTTTCCAGCATGTATCTGATTCAATAAATGAAAGAAAATCGCCAAGGGCCAGATTGTATGCTCCATCAGGGGAGCCTTAGCTTATATATTTTTTTGCAGAGTCTTTTCCAACACACCATGGAGATCACAGTGTGCGAGAATGGGCACTGGACAGAACAATGAAATGGTGAAAACAGGTCTGAGTCCTAGCCCACACCCCACTGAACTAATGTCTAAAGAATTTGATTTTGCTCTTAGCTAAATTGAAGGCAATAAGATGGAAGGTAAGTTAATGACCTAGTAAAAATTTCTGAGGTAACCTCAAGAATAAATTCTGCCCTGGCTGGTGTAGCTCAGAGGACTGAGTGTGGGCCTGCGAACCAAAAGTTCACAGTTCTATTCCCAGTTAGGGCACATGCCTGGGTTGCAGGACAGTTCCCAGCAGGAGACACACAAGAGGCAAACACACACTGATGTTTCTCTCCCTCTCTCCTTCCCTTCCCCTCTAAAGGCAAAATAAAATCTTTAAAAAAATTTGCAAAAAAAAGAATAAATTCTCACAGTTAATCACTATCTTTAAAAAGGAAAGCTCAATATCAATTATGCCAAAATTCAACTTGATTTTTGCAGACTTTCTTTAGCATGTAGATGCTTAAACAATTCTCACCCACAGGTGATCTCACTGTGGATACTCCAAAGTGAATTCCACAGCTGATATCCTGGCAGGATATCAGAATGTACTCTTGCTAAAAGTTAAACTTTTGATTTGAAAGATACAGTCATGGCAGAATAAGCATTTTCTGTTCTCCAAATGTCCCACTCTAGAGTAATATCTTACTTGCTTTATGATGCAGAAATCACTTGAGATTTGTTAGCTGCCTGAGTGCTTGACGGGTTCTTTGCTTACTTTTTGGGGGCAACCAATTACTCTGATTTGATGGGGATGAGGCATTTCTCAGGACTTGAGGATTTCAGTGCTAAAAATGGATCAGTCTCAGCCAAGCCGCTGAATCGATTTCTAAGAAAAGTCCCAGCTTTTGGGGTAGCAATACTTGTATCAGACAAAATAGACTTCAAAACAAAGGCCATAACATGAGACAAAGAAGGTCAATACATAATATTTAAGGGAGTTGTCCAATAAGAGGCTATAACCCTTGCAAAAGTATATGTACCCAAACTAGGAGCATCTAAATATATAAAGAAAACCTTGGAGGACTATAATAAGGAGATTGACGGCAATACAGTCATCATAGGGGATTTTAACATCCCACTGTCAGCAATGGACAGACCGTCCAAACAAAAAATCAACAAGGATATTGTGGCATTGAATGACACCCAAATCAATGGACTTAACTGATATTTACAGAGCATTTCACCTCAAAGAAGCAAAGTATACATTCTTTTCAAATGCACAAGGATAATTTTCAAAGACAGACTACATGGTAGTACACAAAACAAGTCTCAACAAATTCAAGAAAATCAAAATCATATCAAGTATCCTCTCAGACCACAATGGCTTGAAACTAGAAACCAACCTCAAGGAAAAAACTGAAAAACATTCAAATACATGGAGACTGAATAACCCGTTATTAAGTAATGAATGGGTCAACAATATGATCAAGGAAGAAATCAAAAAGTACCTGGAAACAAATGAAAATGAACATACAACAACCCAAAACTTATGGGACACAGCAAAGGAAGTCCTGAGAGGGAAGTTCATAGCAATACAGTCCTACCTAAAAAAGATAGAAACATTTCAAACAAACAGCCTAACCCTGCATCTACAGGAATGACGAACAAACCTTAGAGTGAGTAGAAGGAAGGAAATAATCAAAATCAGAGCAGAATTAAATGACATAGAGACTAAAAAAACAATTCAAAGGATCAATGAATCCAGGAGCTGGTTCTTTGAAAAGATAAGCAAAATTGACAAACTTTTAACCAGATTCATCAAGAAAAAGAGGGAGAGGACCCAAATAAAGAAAAGAAATGAAAGAAGTAACAACTGATACCACAGAAATACAAGGGATTGTAAGAAATTACCATGAACAACTGTATATCAAGAAATTGTACAATCTGAGCAAAATGTATACATTTCTAGAAACATACAATCTTCCAAAACTGAATCAAGAAGAAGCAGAAAGGCTGAATAGACCAATAAGTAGTGAAATTGAACCAGTAATAAAAAAACTCCAGGCACACAAAAGCCCTGGACTGGATGGCTTCACAGGTGAATTTTACCAAACATTCAAAGAGGAATGAACTCTTAACCTTCTCAAACTGTTCCAGAAAATTAAAGAAGAGGGAAGACTCCCAAACTCTTTTTACAAGGCCAGTAATCCCACTGCTGGGGATTATACCCTAAGAATCCTGAAACACCAATTCAAAAGAACCTACGTACCCCAATTAATGTACACAGCAGGATTATTAACAATAGCCAAGTATTGGAAACAGCCTAAGTGCCCATCAGTAGATAAGTGGATCACAAAACTGTGGTACATTTATATAATGGAATACTATGCAGCAGAAAGAAAGAACTCCTACCTTTTGTGACAGCATGGATGGAACTGGAGAATATTATGCTAAATGAAATAAGCCTGTCGGTGAAAGACAAATACCATATGATCTCTCTTATAAGAGGAATTTAATGAGCAAAATAAACCAACAAGCAAAGTAGAACCAGTGATACGGAAATAGGGGACGGACTGACAGCAGCCAGAGCAAATAATGGTGGAAAAGAAGGGGAAGAGACTAGTCAAAGAATATGTATGAATGCCAAGTAGACATAGACAATGATGTGGGGATTGACTGTGGGACTGTGGGGTGGGTTGGGCAGAGGAGGGCAAAGGGGGAAAAACTGGGACAACTGTAACAAAATAACAATTAAAACAAAAGAAAAAAAAAAGGAAAAGTCCCAGCTTTGTTATTAGGTAATTTTGTAAGTCAGTAGGTCAGAATACAAATCAATGACTTCACTTGTTAGAATAAGACTCACTTCTACCTAGCTTTGGAGCACATGGTGGCCTCCTCAGCCTCCCACTTCTAGTGCTTACCAGAGTTTATTCCAAATAGACTTTCGTCTATCCCATAGCTTCCATTAAAAATTCTGGTTGTGTCCTGGCTGGTGTGGCTCAGTGGATTGAGCACTGGCCTGCGAACCAAAGGACCAATGGTCCATTCCCAGTCAGGGCACATGCCTGGGTTGCAGGCCAGGTCCCCAGTAGGGGGTGCATGAGAAGCAACCACACATTGATGTTTCTCTCCCTCTATTTTTCCCTCTCTTCTCCTCTGTCTAAAAATAAATAAATAAATTTTTTTAAAAAAATGACGAAAAACATCCTGGTTGTGACTACTGATATTTAGAAGAGTAGTCTGGAGAATGATGTGTCTTCCTTATTTTCTTCATTTCTTCTATATTTATTGCTCAACCACCTTGCATCAGATACTGGGTTAGGGGATGTTCTAAATGAAGGCAGGCCTCGATTCACACAGGCTTAGAGTCTGGTAGGGCAAATGAGTAAACATATATTTAAAAAGCTTTGTCCCTTCATCAGGCCAGGCCAGGACAAAACCATAGCATTGGAATAAACGTGTTAGCTTTACACTAATCACAATCGCAGACTTGCAATTTAGCATTATGCTAAGTGGTCAAATGAAGAATGACTTTGTACTTTTCTAGAAAACAAAATAAAAAACTATCCCTTATACTGTTCAGTGCTCATAATACAGACCTTAACAATGGCTGGAAAAACATGTTTCTGCTGTTGAACAAGTACACTTGTTTGTAGTGGACAGTGAGAACCTGGAAACTAAGTTTTACATGAAGTTTTCAGTATCTTTTCTTAGCCTTGATTTAGACTTTCCGGTAAAATTATGCCCTTCTTATTACCCTGTTAAAATATTTGTATCTCTCTTCATCAAGGAGATTTCTTGGATCTATTGCAAAGAGTCACAATAGAGGGGAAATATTTCTCTCTTCTCTTATTCTAACCCCCCAAAGGCAACATTTTTTAAAAAGCTATAAAAATTTTTGTTTTTCAGAGGACCATTGTTCCCAAGTTGGCTATGAACCAGTGTAGAAGTTCTCACCCTCAGCTGCTCCAATGTTCTACAGCCAGACCTGGCCCAATACTCCTGATTTATGTTGAAGAAGTCTCAGGGGAATATTTTGGGCAGGAGGTAGTTCTTGGAGTACATCATATCCTTGCCTGAAGGTCTGATGTCTTAGAAAAAAACTGGCACTGAAAATTTCTATTCACCTTTCCATAGCCTCCCAGTTTTCCTTTACTAGCTAAAATAATGTTTAAAACAAACAAAAAAAATATTCTAAAGTTTAATGTGTTACACTATCAGGTGTGAGGGCAACCCGAAGACACTAGCAGGAATCAAACCAAAGTCAAGGAACCGAGTACAACTTCTTGGATGAATTTTAGTGCTGGCTAATGCCAGATCTAGAGGGTGCATTTCAGTTCATTTATCCCCGGAGAGAGGGAAAAGCCTGCTTTCTGAAACTCCTCCCAGAAGCGCACTATCTTCTTACACGCTGGAAATTTCTTGTGTTTTCCCCTGTTTCCTGTTGATAGCACGCTTCCCCTTTGTCTCCCAATTTCAGCCCTGTCTGCAGATTTTTTCACAAAAAAATACAACTCCCTAGGTTATACTTCTGGAGGACTAAGCACTCCTGAAACCAGTACTGTGTGGATTAAATGCAAATAAAGTGGTTTTTGAAAGTTGTAAAGGATTATAGACATGTTATTTTCCCCCAGTGTCTGGAATTTGGGAGGAAAGAAAAGAAGGAAGAAGAGGAAGAGAAGGAAGGAGAGGGTTATGGGTTTTTGGCCTTGAGATGCTTATAAATTTGTGGTGGAGAAGCAGAACAAATGACCTGAAATGGTACTAGAAAAGGGGGAACTTCACTCATATAGTTAACGTCCTGCTGAGCATTCTAATTATTAGTCAAGTTTGCCTTGAAGTGGCCCTAAAAATTACAATCCTTCTTAGTGAGACATTAATTTTGTTACGAAAAAAATTAAAAAGTAAGAAAATGAGTGGAGGAATGTCATAGCCGGTACATTTTTAAAAAGGATCCAAATACATGCAGTTTTCTGTCAAGCAGAAGAGTAATTTAACCCCTTGGTAAGTCATCTTCTGTCTAAGTAAAAAAATAGCTAAAAATAAAACACTCTTTCCATTACTTAAAAATGTCAGTTGGTTTAAAAGTATTTCACATTCAATTCTTACGACTTTTGATATAGAAAAACATAACTCTAAAACTTCATTATTTCAATCATAAAAGTAACTCATATTCATTTTAGATTATGCACAAATACAGATGGAAGAAATATTTTAAAAATTTGTCTAAAAAGCCATTACCCAAGACAACTACTGTTAACACTTTAAGTATTTTCTACCATTTTTCTTTTTAAAAATTAAAATTATGCTTACATGGGCCAAAATAATCAGTTTCCCTAAATTCCCTTTCTCAGAAACAACTGATTTTTAACTTTTCTCTTTTTTTAGCTTTTTCATTTAGCGTTTACCCCCACATAACATCTTGTATTGATGATTGATTGCAAAGCGTGGTGCTCTGCCCCACCCGCCCGCCCTCCCTCCCACCGGACCCCTCAACGCCGAGACCGACCAGCACCCCGAGGCACTGTCTGGGATTGCTAGGGAAGGCTTTCTCACCGAGGGCCAGTTGTCCCCGCGATCAGCCCCACCATGGGCTGCCATCGGCCCGCAAAGGCCTTCGGAGAAGCGGTGAGGCCCAGGTGAGGCTGTAAAAGCTGCACTGCCTCAGGCTGGTCTAGTTTGCGTCACGGGGCTCAGCCAAAGTTTCTGCAGGTGCCCATGCGGTACCGTGGAGAAAAAGCAAAAGGCCCGGCCTAACACCCAAACACACCCGTGGCGCGCCAACCACTCAAGGGTCGTCCCTCCAGCCCCCGCAGTGGGCCCATGAGGCACCCAGGCCCTGCCAGGCGGGCAGGGGGGCGGGCGCGCCTCCTTACCGACCGACGTGAGGTCTGGCTCCTCAGACGCCACTAAGTGGTGACCCGTGGGGTCACCGGGAACCCGAAGCAACAGCACCGCTCTGTCAGGAGCTCTCGAGGGGCGACCTGGAGCGCTCCTGGGGCATTGCAGGAGACCAGTGAGACGCGCGCACGTGCCCCTGGAGGCTGCGTGGTGGGCTGTGCCCACGGTGGGGTGGATCTCTTTGGAGATGCAGCTGAGAGGCGGGCGAGACTGTCCGCGGTGAGAAGAGCGGTCCTGGGCCAGGTGTGGCTTAGGCAAGGCTGGGAGAGCGCGGTGCCACCACGTCATTGTCTTCTCGTTCTTAAATTTTAGGCATCATCTAGGGACTCCTCGTTGTGGAAGATGAGAAGTTAGTTGCCCCCCTCTCCCATGTACATGTTCACATCCCATCTCCTATGTTCCCAATAGAGTTACGTATGGCTTTGTTGATAAGTATTCAGTGCTTACATTATTTTTATTAATATGTGTATGCTACTTGGAGATGAGAGTCAAGGCTGAGCTCTATGGTGTACTATGATTACTTTTACTTTTCTTAAACAACTGGTAATTAATAATTATTTTGTGTAGGAGACCGTTCAGCATGGTGTAGGCCCAGCTCCCAACTCGGAGATGCACAGGACCCACGCCCATGGATGGGTTCTCCCCTGGGGAATCAGGCCTGCATTTGTACCTAAGCCACTTTGGGACTTGCTTTTGCTAAAACTCCCTCACCCTGAATTGAGATAGCAAGTGCTTATTGTAACTTCCTAAAATCCATGTTAAACCTTCCTAGGATAAGTGTAACCGGTTCGACCACTTTTCCCTTTTTCATTTGCAAATATCCTTCTTCTGTGATGTGATTAGTGGCATTGGCTCCTTTGTTGTCTGTAAAAGGTAACCCCCTAAAGCGAAGCTGTGCAGAGTAAATGAGGAGCATCTTGTAATGTGTGGGGGAAACCCAATAAAGGCTGTCATGGTGGAGGCTGGGGGCTTTGGCTCCCCTTGAGAGCTAAGCCATGCTGTCCTTCTTCCTCCCTCAGACTCGTAGTCCATGTGAATGTCTCATTTCATCCATAATGACGGGGACACTGCAGGCTGGCGTCTGCATCAATCTTGTTTTTCTTTTCTATTCCTTTTCTAGATATAAACAGAAACAGGTTCAGATTTTGTTGGCATGAATGTTATATAATTTTGGGGATTCATGAAAAAGAATGCAAGTTACAAATTTTCAAAAGGTGGAAGGAGCCTGGATCCCTAAATCACTATTTGGTGGGGAGCCTATTTATCAGGAACTCCCCTTTTGGGCCTTATCCTATATACAGCCATTATTCTATATGGGTTTGTTTTAGCAGCTGGTATATCTTATCTAATTTCCTCAGCGTAGTTCATTCTTCCTCCAAGGTGCTATTTTTTTCTCTTTGTGTTGGTCTCTGTCACTCATGTTAAAAAGCTTTTCTCAAATGTCTAGTTATACTTGGTTGTCCACTCTTACGCAAGAGTGGGGGTTCTAAATGGCTGATTGGTAGTTTTGACATCTGAGCTTTTACGTAGGGTGCTGTGGTTGGCTCCACGTCGGCATTTTTAGGGCTTTTTTGAAGGGGTGGGGATTAGATTCCACAGAGAGGGTTCTTTCATCTTGTGCGGGAAGAGTAATGCCCAGTGTTCTGTGCGTTAGTGGGGAAAGCCAGCTGCGGGGTCTGAGAATTTAGTGTTTATACCACTAAATGTCACTTGTGTAATAACGTTTTAATTTCCACTCTTTCATTGCAAATGGAGTTGAATAGATTCCCTTATATTTATTTTTACATTAAATTCATTTTTGTGTGAGCTTTCTTAAAAAACTCTTGCCTCCATTTTATGAATGAGGATTGTAAATTTCACAAGGGAAAAAGGGAAAGGTAGTGACATAAAGTGAGCTTCCATCGAGTTCAGAAACCTTGCCAGGTACTTTACACATATTGTTGCCTTAAATTTAGCTTTCAGAACAACTAATAGATAATGTCAAATGAATACATGTTGCCATAAGGTGGGAGAGATATTTTTTTAACTATATTTTTATGCACACAGAGGGCTGGAGAGAGTTTTACAATTTAGTCTTTCTTCCTCTGAAATATAACTGAGGCAGATGACATGACAAAATCAATAAAAGAAAGGCTTCTCTTCCAAAATTAACAATCAGTATATCATTTTCATTTAAAAAGTGCCATCTCGAAGAGTTAATAGGGGGGATGTTTACTTGATTGTTGTCGAGTTATTGTGCCTATAACAATACGAAGGCTGTCAGTGCTGTCTTTGTGGGTTGCTTTCCCCCAGTGGGAATGAAGGAAAGGGGCCGGCCTGTGCGAGAATATGGAGGTAGAATTCAGAGTCAACCCTGTGGATTTATTATGCTGCACAACAACTCCCCCAAGGCACGGAGGGGAAAAGCAAACAGGAATTTTCACTTAGGGTTCCTCAACATTTCATTAAGAACATAGAAATCGGGAATAACAAAGAGATTCTTCAAATGTGGTTGAATTAACTCAATTAAAAAACACACGCAACGTGTCAATTCCTTGTTCTTAGCTTACCTGACCTATCTGACCTATTAGCTGCATTCAATATAGTTGATCATGCCTTCTACCTTCAAGCACTTAACATGATTTAGCATCCAGGATACCACAGCTCCTGATATTCTCCCTAACTTTCTGGCCACTCATTCTCAGTTTTCTTTATCATCTCCATGTTGACTGCTCCAAGATTTATAGCTCTTTTTAGACTTCCCTCTTGAATTCTAGGCCTAGGAATCTAGATTTCTATCCCACTACTCCCTCTTTCCACTTGGATGTCTAAGAGGCATCTCAAATGTATTATGTCCAGATGTAAGCTCCTGATATTCTCCCCATCCAAAGCTTGCTCTTCCCATGTTCTCTCTCTCAGTAACCAATTCCTTTCTCTCAGTTTTTTTAATTTGAGGTCCCAACTTGTAGAATCTTCCTTGTCTCCTCTCTTTCTCACACACACATCCAATCCATAAAACAAACCTGTTGATTCTGCCCTGAAAATATATTTTACTGGATGGAAATTTCCATCCAGTAAAAGTAACTACATGGGCAAATATAAAATTGAATTTTATTGTGTGATGTAATGGAGAATATACCTTGTCTTTGTCCCTTGCTCCTAGCATGCAACTTCAAAAACCCTTGGAATTTCCTGAGTGGTGGGAATGTTTTGCTATGCTAACTAGGCAAGTCTTTGTGGATCCCTAGAATGCTTTGGAATGGGGGAGGGTGTGGGGTGGGGGTGGGGGGTGGTGGTCACCAGAAAGATGGACCTTGTGATTAGACGGTTGGAAATTTGGAGCAGTGCAACCTCCAGGAAGGGGAGGGGGGCTGGAGATTGAGTTCACTTGGTTTAATGAATTATGCCTACATAATGCAATCTCAATAAAATCTCCAGACACAGAGGCTTCCTGGATGGTGAACAGGTTGATGGGTTGGTAGTATGTCCAGATTTGACAAAAAAAAAAAAAAAAAAAAGGGCATAGAAGCTCTGTATCCTCCCCCTGCTCCCTCAAATCTTTCCCTGTGTATCTCTTCATTTTGCTGTTCTGATCAGCATTCTTTATTTTACATCTGTAACGGAAAGTGTAGTGCTTTCAGTGAATTCTGTGAGTTGTTCTAACAAATGATCAAACCTGAAGGGATAGTGGGAATTTCTGAACTTACAGCCAGTCAGTCAGAAATGTATGTATATGTGATGCAGGGTGCAGCCAGGAGGGCGGCCCCAAAAACAGGGATTTGGAATGGGGCCCAGAACTCAGGGTGTCCAGGGAATATTAGAGGGACATATAAGATGTCCTCACCCCTTCCCCCACAGGTATGAGTTGGGGGAAGGGACACATGGAGCAGGGACATGCAGAGCTGCTAATCCATGGCATGGTCATTTAACATATCTATAGCCTTTGGCTGGTAGCTTGGATGTGTTAAATAGCTGTGGCTATGCTCTGAGCCAGGGACTCCCCCCAAGATGTGACTGGGGGAGGAACCCCAAGTTATAGCACCTGCGTGGGAGCTTGGAGAAGATTGGCTCCAGAAAATGGGGACACACCTGCACAAACTCATGATGGCATCCCCCCAAAACTTGGAATATACGGGAATGCTGGCAGGTGTAACTGATTGTAGGAGGAGTCGGAAATGGGGGTACAGAAGAGATTTGGCGCCTGGATTTAAACGGAGATGCAGCAGCCATAGGGAGAGAATCCACGCGCTTTCACGAGAGTTAGGACCCTCACAGCCCTTTGAGGGAAAATCACCGTGTGGCTTTAGCAGAGAGTTGCCACTTGGCGTTGCCTGAGTGGAGATCCTCTTGCAGCTTTGCCAGAGGGAGGAGATTCCACGAGGTTTCACCAGAGTGCAGACCCCTGCAGCTTTGGTGAAGAGGGAGAGCCACGTGGCTTTGCCAGAGTGGGGACCCCTTTCCCACAGCTTTGGTAGAAGAAGGACCACTCGGCTTTGGGGTGCTCCCTTTGGCTGTGTGGCCTGGAAACAAGAGAGATTTTGCCTGAAAGAAGGGTGAAAGAACTCTTGCCAGTAGGCCATGAGAAGGTGCCACATGGCTTTGGATTAATTAGAGATCCTGCCTGGACGACGACACAGCTGACAGTGTCAAGAACCTGGATCCCGGATGTGTGCTTCTCTTCCTTGCAATTACGGTACCCTGAATTAGGGCAGAGGGAGATAGGAAGCACTGTGGGCATCTGTGGGTATCCTAAA
The DNA here is from genome assembly GCA_004027475.1 of Anoura caudifer. Classification (NCBI taxonomy): domain Eukaryota; kingdom Metazoa; phylum Chordata; class Mammalia; order Chiroptera; family Phyllostomidae; genus Anoura; species Anoura caudifer. The sequence goes on from PVKU01002382.1 coordinate 226,321, forward strand.
GGACTTTCATATTTTAATGAAGATGTTAAGTCACTACTTTAACTCTGTATAGCATTAAATAAACATTTCCTTTCCTTTTCACAAATATCTGGCTTTGAGAGGCATCTTTCCATAAGGCGGCGGACAATAATGGACCTTCTGTTGCTCTGTAGCATATGTAGATTTGGAGACTTGTGGCTGGCATCTAAAGTAGGGGCAGTCTTTAGGAGGAACTTGCCCTTAACCTGTGAGGTCTGTATTAACTCTGGGTAGTGTCAGAATTCAATTGCAATATACCCACGAGGGGTGGAAATGGAACATAACTGTCTCATGGATGTTGTGAACATTGTTATGGAACATTTTTTCTTATAACATCACTTTTTATTTCTTACATAATGTAAAGATAGGTGCATAAAATTAACTCTAAGTCTGTTATTTGGCACAGAGTGAATAAAGATGAGGACAGATGTGGGCAAATGAATAAATACTCTTCATTACCATAAGGAGTTTGTCCCACATACCAGATGAATAAGACTAGAGTGTGTGAAGAACTCCCTTTGCCCAGAGGTCCAGAGCAGGTACACGGGAGCACACAACCTTTTTCCTTGGCCTACTTTCACTCACTTCACTGATGGCAAGGAAGGATATTTGCCAGGAAAGGAATTCCAAGGAAAGCAAAAGTAAGTTTCGCCTCAAAGTCTAGAACTGGTCTAATTGACCTTCCTCAGATATTCTCAGAGTGTAGCTGTTTTCAAGAGTAGCCATGAAGAGACTTCCAGAAAAATGGAATGCCAGAGAAACTATTTACCTAGTACCATTTGTGTTCCAATTATTGTTCTTACCTGAGATTTAGTTGTGTAGCACTTCTCCGGTGGGGTATAATCAGGAGACAAGAGAGCGAAGGAGCCAAGCCCAAGTGTGATTCAGCCCCATTTGACACGTGAGACAGCAGAACCAGAGATGGAGAGTATGCATGGCCTGCAGTACTGGTTTGAACCCATTTTGGTTTTGTTTTGGTTTTTACTGTGTCCATTAGAGTTGGGTAGAGGATCAAATATTCTTATTATTTAACTTGACTCATATACCTCCAATATTTTTATTAGGTTTTCTTTAAAATAAAGCAAGCAAACATATGTCCCACAGTTCTGTGCAATAATAATGCTATTGAGCATCTTTACAGGCAGAAAAAGACTCCTTTGTTTACTGAGGGCATAGGAAATTCTCATTGTTAGGCCCTTCCAAGATGTTAGCCAACCCAAATGGACTTGTTATGAAATCAAAGAGACTGTCCAACCCAAGTGTTTCTTATCCATCCACCCATCTGCCCATCTACTCTACATGTTTGTGTTAGGGAACCTGGAATAGAATAACATGACAAAAAAAATCATCCATTATCCCATGATTGGTATATATTTTTCTGGGTATTTTTCTATGCCTAGTCACTCAAATATTTGTAATACTCAGGTCATTCTTACGTACTTTTATGATCTGATTTTTGGGTTGACTTAGGTAAATATCTTCCACACTGATAAATATATCTCTGTATCATCATTTTTATGATGATACTTCTTAGTATTCTAGACTACCATATCATGCCGTAAGTAGTCTAAGAGTGCCTACATTATTGTCCATTTAGGCCGGTTCTAATTGCGAATTTATCTTTGGGGTTTCAAGTATGTGTGTGGGGGGGTGTGCTTTATCATAGCATAGTAGTCCCAGTGTAGTCTGTGACATCATAGACCCAGAGGGCAGGATCCCAGGTTCCTGAGGTTTCCAGGGAACCTCTTCCTGGGTGTCTCTCCTCTGTTGGAGTGATGAATCTGAAATGTTACCAGCTTCTTCTCACCTGCACTGGCCCTATCCCAACTTGGCCAATCTGCTCTTTTGGGCCCACTAGGCTCATAGAATCTACTCCTGGGTGAGTCCTTGTACCATGGAGACAGAGACCTCAACTCTTGGTGGGAAAGGTTCTTCTTTGACAGCATCCTTAAATCCAGCTGCTTCCAGTGCTCCTGGAGTTGTTTAACTGCTACAATGTTAACCTGAGTGGTCTCAGACAACAGAACTTCCATCATGTCTATGCCCTTAGACTTGAGTATCTTTATTTACTATTTACAGAATCCCCAAAGGTCAAGGACAGATTATTGTATCTTGTTTACCAGTAACAAGCTCCCTAGAATGTGTCTTATATAAAAGACCCCTATAGTGTTCCATCAGAAGTGTTGTCCTCGGACAAGTATCAGCTTCCCTGAGAACTTGTTTGAAATGCAGATCTTGGCCCTACCCACCCCAGAGGCCCTAAATCAAAACTACAATTTCAAGAAGCACTGTGCTATCTCCTCTAGCTGAAATAGCACCCTGGACTTGTCATTCTATTCTCTGAGGACCCACCTGAACCTAATCCTGGAGGGCTAAGATTAAAGCTGGACTCCAGGTTAGAGCTTTTTGATAAGGTGCACAGAAATCCCTTGGGGGTCTTGATGAAATTCTGATTTAGCAGGTTTGGTTTGGAGCCTGGGGGTCTGTGTTTGTCACTTGCTCCCAGGTGATGCTAACGTTGTTGGTTCCTGCATCACATTTTGAGTAGCAATGGAATACCGTTTCCTAAAATGTGTCAAACCATAAGTATCACCTGAACCACTTATTAAAAATACAGATTCCCTGGCCCAACACTAGACCTGCTATATCAGAATTCACCAACTCCTCCAGTGACTTTTGCAATTAGATAAAGTTGAGAAATATTGAGAGAGGGAGATCACAGCTAACTGTGGTCCCTAAGAGATGAAGGGATGAGGCCCTGAGATGCAGCTTAAAGAAACTTGGACAGGCACCGAAGGACATACAGCCTCCAAAGGGAAGGGGGAGGTGTTTCCTCTAATGGCCTTATCAGGTCAGGATTCACCCTTGTAATTGATGCAAAGCTTTTTGGTTTCTGTCTCTGGTGCCTCTGAGTTTTTATAGCATTATCCAAATGAACCCCATACTCTGTCAGCACAGACTTGCAGCACCACTCCCAGTCAGAGCTCCCCAAAATGCCATTCATGAACTGTTGGAGCCAACTCAGATTCTGCTAATGGTCCTGTAAAGGAATTGGCTCCTTGAGCAAAGAAAACATACAATACTCCATTGCATGGGACTCACAGAGGTTCTCAGAGGAAAAATGAGAATGCAGGTAGTGGCAGGCAGTGCTCTGAGTTTTTGCCCCTTCCTTGTAACTCTTGCATCTTGTTGCTGTCACCACATTGACCTCCAGGTGCTGATTCTCCTTTCTCACTAGCTCTAGGACAAGCAAGACAAAAGCCACCAGTTCATTTATTCATTCATTCAACATGTTGAGCATGTAATATTTGCCAAGTAATTGGTTAAATGCTGTGGATTCAAAGGATCAAGTAGAGTAACATAAAATGCTTATCTTATAACAGTGTCTGATATAAAGTAAGCACTAGGCCTCTCCACTGCTGGTTCCTCACACTTGGATCCTGCTGGAGTCTACTAAACTCTGTCCACTTCCGCAGGGTGCTGATCAGAGCATAATTATCAACAATTGTTACAAAAAAAAGGCCTAGGATGAGTCCCTTATATTCAGAAGACATTCAGATATTTTTGAATGAGTAAATTAATTAATAAACAAAATTCAACTTCTAGCCAAGATGGAGGTGTACGTAGACACGCTGTGCCTCCTCACACAACCAAAAGAAGGACAACAGTTTAGAAACTAAAAACAACCAGAACTGCCAGAAAATTGAACTGTATGGAAGTCCACCAACCAAGGAGTTAAAGAAGAAGCATTCATCCAGACCGGTAGGAGGGGTGGAGAGGATTAGTGGCAAGGTGGTGGCTTGCAGACTGGGTAGTCCCACATTCACCAGCAGATAAACTGGGAGGAGCAACCAGGGAGTGAGACAGTTGTGCAACCCAGGGCACCAGCATGGGGAAATAAAGCCTCAAAACCTCTGATTGAAAACACCTGTGGGGGTTGAGGTACCGGGAGAAACTCCCAGCCTCACAGGAGAGTTCATTGGAGAGACCCACAGGGTCCTAGAACATACGCAAACCCACCCACTGGGAATCAGCATCACAAGGACCCAGTTTGACTGTAGGTAGTTGAGGAAATGACTGAAAACCGGCAGAGAGCAGAGCAAGTGGCACTGCTCCCTCTCAGACCCCTCCTCCACATACAGCATCACAACCCAGCAACTGTGTTGCCCTGCCCTGGTGAACACCTAAGGCTCCAGCCCTCACTATGTAACAGGCACACTGAGACCAAAAAAAAAAGGCTCAAATGAAAGAACAGATCAAAGTCCCAGAACAAACACAACTAAGTGACGAAGAGGTAGCCAACCTATCAGATGCACAGTTCAAAACGCTGGTTATCAGGATGCTCCCCTAACTCACTGGGTACTTCAATGGCACAAAAAAGACCCAGGAAGCAATGAAAGTCACATTATGTGAAATAATGAAAAATCTACAGGTAACCAACAGTGATGGGGAGGAAACCAGGACTCAAATAAATGATTTGGAGCAGAAGGAAGAAATAAACATTCAACCAGAACAGAATAAGAAACAAAAATTCAAAAAAAAAAAAAATGAGGGGAGGCTTAGGAACCTCCAGGGCATCTTTAAACATTCCAACATCTGAATCAGGGGTGCCAGTAGGAGAAAAGGAAGACCAAGAAATTGAAGTCTTATTTGAACAAATAATGAAGGAGAACTTCCCCAATCTGGCAAAGGAAATAGACTTCCAGGAAGTCCAGGAAGCTCAGAGAGTCCCAAAGAAGTTGGACCCAAGGAGGAATACACCAAGGCACATCATAATTACATTAGCCAAGATTAAACATAAGGTGAGAATCTTAAAAGCAGCAAGAGAAAAGGAGACAGTTACCTACAAAGGAGTTCCCATAAGACTTTCAGCTAATTTCTCAAAAGAGACTTTCCAGGCAAGAAGGGGTGGGAAAGAAGTACTTGAAATCATGAAAGGTAAGAACCTACATCCAAGATTACTCTATCCAGCAAAGCTATCATTTAGAACAGAAGGGCAGATAAAGTGCTTCCCAGATAAGGTCAAGTTAAAGGAGTTCATCATCACCCAGCCCTTATTATATGAAATGTTAAAGGGACTTATCTAAGAAAAAGAAGATAAAAAATATGAACAGTAAAATGACAACAAACTCACAGCTATCAACAACCGAATATAAAAAAACAAAAGCAAACTAAGCAAACAAGTAGAACAGGAACAGAATAACAGAAATGGAGATCACAGGGAGGGTTGTCAGTGGGGGAGTGGGAAGGGGAGATAGGAGGGAAAAAGGCATAGAGAATAAGTAGCATAAACGGTAGGT